>QXEO01001881.1:0-20292 GCA_007115705.1 Dactylis glomerata | reverse complement strand
GATGCTCCGATGGTCTTTATCCGGAGAAACCCTAGACAGAGGGGGTTCGGAGATCTACCCCTATAGCTTTCTCCGTACGAGGCCTCGCCGATGGATCTTCTGCTTTATTTTGGTTTGTTTAGAACATATATACATGGAAAGCAAAGGTTGGGCCCACTTTACCATGAAATAGGCTCCGGTAGACCCGTAGCGGGAGTTTCCACGTACATATCCTGGATTTCACCAAGTGTTAACAGCCCATGTATGTGAAGAAGGCCATGCCCGGGGCCTACCTATATTGCATGTACCAACCTTGGGTCACACCTATACACTTATGTTAGGGACACATGCATGCATGTTTCCTACGTTAGTGTTGCCTGTCAAAACCCACCGGCGAGCAGCGACGAGCAACACGAAGAGCCGGGAGGCTCCCAGAACTGCTGGTGGGCCCTGGTCCCTCGGGCAACGGCCCGCAAAACTCCGGCACACGTCCTGGCTGATGCAAGGGCGTGCCACCTGACCTATACCTGATCAGGAAGGTGATGGATTGCTTCGATTAGTTTCCTGCATGGCAGACAAGTAAACATTAAATACGAGCCTCGATCGGCTCTCAGGTTTCCCTGTGAATCGGCTCATGTAGCCGATTGTCCCATGGGTCTGCATTGGATCTACGATAACATGGGGTTTTGCTTTATCAATACAAGTCAAATCAATCTACAACAGTTTAACGCTTTCACCACATAATTGGAACATCCCACACGTAATTGAGCCTGGTAGATACGAAAGATAACAGAAAACTAACCCTAGAGGAGGCCAAAAAACCAACGTAGAGTCAATTCCCGGAACAACTCCTCTCGAATTGGCAAACCATATCCTTACGTACTACTGGATCGTTCAACCCGTTTGTGAGGCCTGACCATGCGGATATCAAACTAATCCTTGGAGAACAAGGAACAACTATGACAGATTGAATCGACTGAATAAAGATCAAGCAAGATGCTGCCCTTACACCCAAAATAGGTGCAAAGGCAGCGAGATCTCTAGGGGCAGCATGACTAAGCAAACATAAACAAAAAGCACCGATGCTAGCCCAAACAGATCTATGATAACAGTATTACTCGCCATCAACAAGGCTTCAGTACGAGCAACACCAAATAACACATAAGCAGATGCTGCCTAGATCGCGAGATGCGATCTAGGCAGCACGACGCTTACCTGAAAGAAACCCTCGAAACAAGGGGTGGCGATGCGCCGAGATTGTGTTTGTTGTGAACGTGGTCGTCCTCCTTTCTCAATAACCCTAGGTACATATTTATAGTCCGGAGACTTTCTATCTTTGGAATAAACCTAAACGTAATCTATCATAATACAGATACACGGGCAATTTAGCCCAAATCCACGCGCAAGGCCGATCCAGCCACCAAGCCCATCTTGATTACGGCCCATCTCCTCATTTGGCCAAAATGTGGCGATAACACATGCCCCCCTGGTTTTGGCAATAATAATTCCAAAACCACTCTGTTTTTTTTTCTTCATCGGGTCACGCGTTGCAGAGCAGAACCGTCATATCGCCTCCTCATCATGATGCCTCGCCTTCTCAACTTCTCCACAGTACACGATTTGACAACTCTGGCACCACATTCTCGAAAACCGCTATGGCATTGAACCACCTTCCACTATTCCCCTTATTTAAATCCATCCGAACCATTTGCATCCTCATTCTTCTCCAATAGCCAAAAAATCCTCTTCCTCCGCCATGGCCTCCTCTTCTTCCTCTAACACATCCGGCCTCTCCTTCCAATCCTCCGACTCCGTTAACCGGGAGCCGACGCCGGAGCACCCGCCAATGGCGGCGTACGAAGCTCTCGCCCCACAATGGTGGGACGAGAGAGACTGGGACTTCGCCGCCCAGTCAGAGGACGACGAGTCCATGACCGACGGCGAGGAAGACCTCCAACTCCTCGTCGACGGGGAACTGGAGGCGGAGAGCGCCGACGACGCCATGTCCTGGGGCGAGGACATCGGCTCTTCCGATGAGGAGGAAGAAGCAGAGGAGGACACCTCCTCCGACGAATACCCGCCGGTGAAGCGCTTCCGCGCTGGGTCCAGCGAGGACACCGACGACGACGACGAGGACGAGGAGGCCCCCGCTGACAACTTCAGCAGCAGCGGTGTGGACTACGCCGGCAGCAGCGCCGATGACAGCGAGGACGGCGGCGGCAATGGCAACGGCGACGACGACGATGCCGCCTTTTAGATTAGGAACTAGCAGTAGTAGTACTAGTAGAAGATCTCCATTTTGTAAGCAATCGGCTTCATTGTAAACAACCATCTTTGGAATCAACAAAGCTTGCTCTTCCCAATTTGATTTTGCCGATAGTCAAATAGGTCAACGTTCCAAAATCCGATAGTAACGAATCGGCTTTCACCATACCACGCTTGATACGATCAACCAAGTCAAAGCCCAAAGAGCCGATGGCAACACATCGGCTTTTCCCACAAACGTTGGCAAGGTCAAACTCGGTCGCTTATTTAGACAAGTCTGAGCGGTCACTTTCCAATTTCAACGGTAACCTGCAACCATCTTCAAAAAGGCTAACTCAGACCTCCAATTGCCTCATTGAACAAATCGGGCTCACGGCGACACGAACCCTAGATTCCCCACCGCATAGATCCATCTCCGCCGGCAAATTAGATGGCGGAATCGTCCAGCGCCAACACAGCGGTCTCCGGCCTGAAGGTAATCCTTAACTGTTCCTCGCAATCCGAGCACGGTGCTAGAATTAATAGCAAACACCTGAATTAATGCTTTATCCCATCATTGAAATTTTAGGTTTCAGACATTCTGCTGCCGCATCCTTCTCTCCCAAATTCTCTCTGCCTTGGCCCCCGTACAGAATCTAGTCCTGCCCATCTGATCTCTTGCGAGGCAAACAGAATCCCCTTCGTAAGCCAAAACTTAGATTTGGATTCTTGGGCCGACTGCTTACGAGCCTGGCCTAATCCTCCCGAATATTGGGTTTCTTGGTACAGCAGGGTAGCCAAAACTTACCAATCCCAATGGGAAACCACGGGAATAGCCGATGCCTTGTCTTTGTCATTGTCTCCCCTTGAGAAACATGAAAATCTTCTAAAAACCATCGGCTATTTCTGGTCTGATGCTCTGAACTGCTTCATGTTCGGCCATGGCCCCATGACACCAACTCTGTTAGACGTGGTGATGATTACTGGTCTAGACGTCACATCACCCAGCCCCTCTGCTTTTATGCTGCCAAAAGTCCCCTTCAAGCTTTCTTCCAAAACAGATTGCACGAACTGGGGTGCTTATCTTCGAAGCCACATGAAAACTAAGGGCCCTGTCACAGAGAAAGAACACACGGCCTTCCTCAATTTCTGGCTGGAACATTTCATATTCTGTGGCCCTTCCCTTGCTCCAACCAAGAATTATCTTCCCTTGGCCTACGAACTTGCCAGAGGCACTCAACTTGGCATCGGCAAACTGTTCCTTGGAGAAGTCTATCGATATCTCCAGTTGATGTCTGTCAAACTGTCCTCCCACATAGCAGTCAAAACAGGAGGTCCTTGGTGGTTTATTCAACTATGGGCTCAGCTGTATTTTCAAAACCATATCCCAAGCTTCCCCCTTTTGGCAAGTTGCACCTTTCCAGATGCAAAAGGGAAGCAGATCCGATGCACCAGCTACGGCCAAGCTCTGTATAGCCTGCCAGGTAGTAAACTGATTCCTCATGAAGCATCCAAGTGGTTCAACATTTTCTTCCAAGGCCTGGACAATCCTATCTTCTTTCCTTACACGGAGGAATCAGAAAATTTTGAAAATCCAATCTCTTTCAGGCTGGACAGCTTTGCCGATGACACTAGCACTCGGCAGCTATTTTCCACCGTGATCTGTCCCTGCTTCCTCCCAGTTGGCATGAGCACATCCAACAGAATAATCAAGCCTGGATACGAGTTCTACCAGCCGGTCGTAGCAGCTCGGCAATTTGGCCTTGGGCAAGTACCTCCTCATTTCTTTCTCCACCATCTCACAGAGAGCAGAGCTGACCTGCCCGATTCTCTCACCAGTCAGAGGTGTTATTCTTTCTTCGATGCTCTGACCATCCCAATTCCTAACAACCTCACTTTCGCTTCATCAACCGATGGTTTTGAGAACTGGTGGTCGATGTGGAAGACTCATGCCTTCAGGAGAGGTCTGGGACCATTGCTGGAACAGCTCGATGCTGAATATGACATCCCCGTAGAACAGGTACTGCTACTTGTAAATTTTCTTGATGCAGCTCACGACGATTCTTTTAATATCCTGCTCTTTCTCCTTGCAGCAACAAGATGGTCCAGAACCTACTAACGAGGATGGCTCCCCCTTCGAATTCCTCCCACCAGCTCCTGTGGTCCTTTTCTGCAAAAATTCGCCACCTTTGAAACAGGTCGTGATGCAGAACCAGCCGATATCACCAAAATCGGCTTCCAAGAGCCAAGCAGCTTCCGGGTCAGCTGCCCCCCGAGTTCCAACTAAAACAAGAACGGCGGTGAGGAAGATAGTGGCCAAGAAAACTTTGAGGCGCCGGAGCCCTTCTCCAGAGAGCTCGCACGTACGCTGATTCATGCCTTGGTTGATCTCATTTATCTTTGTAAACATGCTCGTGCTTACCAACTCTCCCTTTCTTACAGGTCTCCATCGAAGACACCTCCAGCGAGGAAACACAATTCACTCGAGGAGATTCGAGCTCAGCAGACTCTGAGAGAACCACCACACCGAGCCAGCCAGATGTGCCACCATCGGCTTCCAGGAAAAGGCCTGTTCCTGAACCTGTTGCCCCCCGAGCAGCAGTCGAGGCGGGGCAAGCTGTGAGCCCCAAGAGGGCTCGCAAGGGACTGCCAACTTCTTCTTCGAGCCAGGAGGCTTCGAAAGTAATTATCCTCCATACTCTTACCACTCCTTTTTTATGCCGATTCATTGCTATTCACATCGGCTAAGCACCTTTCATGCAGACGAAGGACACTCCTAGTGGGAAAATCGGGGAAGTGCCGATGCCTTCCGCGAGCCTGGATCTAGTAATCCCTGAAGGTGTAGATGAAACGGTTGCCAATCTGGCCAAGCCCTCAGCAACAACACACGAGCCGATTGTCTCGCCGTCGGCTATCCCCCTGATCTCAGGAGAGGTATGTTCGCTTCTTTAGACTCTGTCAAGGAGAAAAAGGCGTCTCTGGATGCCAAAACTGACACCTCTGTCAGCACCGCCGCGCTTGCATCCTTAAAAAAGGAATTGGAAGATCTCGAAGAGAAGGTCCGGGCGACTAAAAAGCTCATTCATGACAAGGAAGCATTCATCGCCCGCTCCCAAGACGAAGCAGAAGACCTCAAAGCTCAACTGAAGACTGATCTGGCAGAAATACGTGCCCTGAGCAAGCAGCTAGTGACAGGCAAGGACGATGATGACGAAGCCGAGATCGCCGAGGTGAATCGTGTCCGTGCTGATGCCCTCCATGCCTTCGAGGCATTCCTTCAGTAGCTTATTCATGTAACCTGACACCTGCTCGTAACAGTCTGAACCTCGAGAGTCGATGGCTGTGCACTGTTTTTTTTATTTGGCCGATTTCATGTATCGGCCCCCATATTTCACTGGATATATTTTTCTACTGGCCGATTTCATGTATCGGCCCCCATATTTCACTGGATATATTTTTTTTTACTGGCCGATTTCATGTATCGGCCCCCATATTTCACTGTCCATCATCCCACATGCTTGGGAAATATTTCTTGAGATGCTGACCGTTAATAGCCACTGGGAATTTCACACCGTCCAGCTCCTCAAGCATGTACGCGTTGCCCCTTAAAACTTGGTCGACCCTGTATGGCCCGTGCCAATTTGGAGACCATTTACCGTATGCTGCATCCTTAGTTCCCAATGGCAATACAGCTTCCCGTACCAGATCACCAACATGGAACTCCTTTGGTCTCACCTTCTTATTATATGCACGAGCTACCTTGGCTTTGTTCTCTTTAATTTTCTCAAGTGACCACAGCCTAAGTTCAGTTAAATCCTCAACACTGTCACTCATCAGGGCTGCATATTCTTCAGTTGTTAGATCGTTCTGAAAAGTGACACGTCTCGATCCAGCCGTAATCTCCCATGGCAATACGGCTTCTTGTCCATAGACTAGATGGTATGGCGAGGTTTTTATCGCTCCATGACATGACATCCGATAAGCCCACAAAGCTTCTGACAAAACCTCGTGCCAACGCCTAGGGTGCTCGTCGATTTTTCTCTTGATCAGCTTGATAAGGCTCTGATTGGACGCTTCAGCTTGCCCATTTGCTTGAGCATAATATGGGGATGATCGGATCAGCTTAATTCCCGTGTCCTCGCAGAACTCTCTAAACTCGTGAGAAATGAAGACCGAACCTCCATCGGTCGTGATAGTTTGGGGAATCCCGAATCTATGAATGACATGTTCTTTCACAAAATTGATAACATCCTTCGAGTTTACTGACTTCATAGGGATGGCTTCCACCCATTTAGTGAAATAATCCGTAATGGCCAAAATCCACATGTGGCCTTTGCTTGATGGAGGATTGATCTTGCCAATCATATCCATGCCCCAACCTCGGAATGGCCAAGGCTTGATGATGGGGTTCATCGCTGATGCAGGTACCATCTGAATCTTCCCGAATTTCTGACATGCTTGACACCCTTTATAGTACTTAAAACAGTCCTCAAGCATGGTGGGCCAATAAAACCCTGATCGCCTGATCAACCATTTCATCTTGTGAGCCGATTGGTGAGTTCCACAGGCGCCTTCGTGTACCTCGTGTAGAAGCCGATTTGCCTCGGCTGGCCCCAGACATTTGAGCAGTAACCCTTCCAAAGTCCTGTAGAACATGTCATCCCCAATAAGCACATACTTCATGGCCTTGTACCTTATCCGTTTAGGTGCCCCCCGAGCCGAATCTTTCAAGTAATTGAAGATATCGGCTCTCCAGTCGTCCGCCTCCAGGAACTGTACCTGAACATCAGTTCCATCTGCTATGTCCTTGTAGCCTGAAGCCATCTGTGCAAGATCATTCGCCTCGGTATTCTGCGACCGCGGGATCCAGTTAAAGTTTAAGTACCTGAACTGTGCCATCAGCTCACGGCATTGCAACCATAATGGGAAGAGTGACTCGCTCTCACACTTGTATTCGTCCGTGAGTTGGGAAATCACCAATTTGGAGTCTCCAAAAAGTTCCACCGCTTCTGCTCTGGCTTCAATGAGCAACTCCATTCCCTTGCGTATTGCCTCATACTCAGCGACATTGTTGGTGCAAGGGGTAGATAGCCTGATGGAGAAGGAATATGTTGCCCCCCGGGGCGACACGAGTAGAATGCCGATGCCGCAACCATCATCACAAGCCGATCCATCGAAAAACATAGCCCATGCACGTACAGACAGTGCTGCTATATCAGTGTTGATTCGTTCAGCAATAAGATCGGCCAACGCCTGTCCCTTAACCGCTTTGGCGGGTTGATACCGGATATCAAATTCCGATAATGCAAACATCCATTTGCCGAGTCGGCCTTTCAACACAGGAGCCGACAGCATATGTTTTATGACATCTGATTTGCATATGATGATAATCTCTGCTGATAGCAAGATGTGTCGCAGCTTGGTGCAGGTGAAAAATAGGCAGAGGCATAACTTCTCGATCTCAGGATACCTTGTCTCTGCATCCAACATCCTTCTGCTGATGTAAAACACAACTCGCTCCAGACCATCATAAACTTGCACCACCACCGAGGCGATGGACGTGTCAGCCACCGACAAGTAAATGTAGAACGGCCTATCCTGCTGCGGTGGAACCAACACTGGCGGCTTCGTTAGATATTCTTTGATCTCGTCGAAGGCTCATTGTTGTTCTGTCCCCCAGCGGAACTCCTCATCAGATTTAATTTTCACCAGTCCCATGAACGGCTCTATTCTTCCTGACAGATTGGAGATGAACCTTCTGACGAAGTTGATTTTGCCGATGAGACACTGCAGTTCTTTCTTCGTGGTAGGTGGCTTCATTGTTCGCACTGCCTCCTGACTTTTCAGGCCGATCTCAATCCCGCGTTCATGGACCAAGAAACCCAAGAACTGACCGGCCGTCACACCGAAGGCACACTTCTTTGGATTCATCCGTAGCCCGAATTTTCTGGTTCGGTCCTGGACGCGTCGCAGATCGTCCAAGTGTCCTTGTACTGAAGCAGACTTGACTACCACGTCATCGATATAAATCTCCACCAGCTTGCCGATCAGATCATGGAAAATGTAATTCATGGCTCTTTGGTATGTGGCGCCGGCATTCTTCAGTCCAAATGTCATGACTACATATTCAAACAACCCCACCGAACCTGGGACTCTGAATGCAGTCTTGTGTATATCTTCTGGAGCCATAAAAATTTGATTGTAACCGGCATTGCCATCCATAAAGCTCAAGACCTTATGACCAGCAGCTGCGTTGATCAATGTCTCTGCTACCGGCATCGGATACTCATCCTTTGGAGTGGCTCTATTGAGATCCCGAAAATCTATGGCAACACGCCATCGGCCATCCTTTTTCTCTACAGGTACGATACTAGAAATCCACTCAGCATACCTGCATGGCCTGATGAACCCAGCTTTCAACATTTTCTCGATCTCTTTCTTGACTTCCTCTAAAATTTCGGCCTTCATCTGTCGTGCTCGCTGCTGGAATGGCAGAAACCCTTTTTTAAGCGGGAGCCGATGCTCAATGATGCTCCTGTCTAACCCGGGCATCTCCGTATAGTCCCAGGCAAAGCAATCTGGATATTCTTTCAACAGAGCTATCATCGGACCCCGCAGATTCGGATCTAACTTTTTGCTGATAAATGTCGGTCGTGGCTTATCCCCAGGACCGATGTCAATCTCCTCTAGCTCATCAGCGGATGTAAACCCATACCCCAGCTTTCCGTCACCTGCTAAATCGATGCTGAACACAGGCCAAGAGTTTGGTGAGGATAACAAAGATAGTTTGGGCCGATTGCCGGAATCGGCCCCCCTTTTGATTGCATTACTCAAGGAAGGTTTACAACTTACTTGTGCTCTACAATGGTAGGGAATCTCCCTACTACGACTACATGACATGCTTGTCGTAAGATCACTGCTTTTTATTTTTTGTGGCCGATCGCAGGGATCGGCCTTACCACGCACAATCGTGGGCTTTGCTACTCTGTCAGGCCAGTGGATAAGACCAGCCTCACCCCGTTTTTTGTAGCTTCAATGCGTTCACAGCCGTCTAGACTGACTCCAGAGATCGGCTCTTGGTCTTCTGCGTCCCAAATGTTCATGCCAGCTATTGAGATCTCGATCGAATCATCTGCATGAATGACTTCCACTTCATCTCCATCCCACTGTATCAGGCATTGGTGCATCGTGGATGGAATGCAGCAGTTAGCGTGAATCCAATCCCTTCCCAGCAAGACAACGTAGGTGCTTTTGCTGTCAACAATGAAGAACGACGTAGGGATGGTTTTTCTACCCACGGTCAGATCCACGTTCAGAACGCCTTGCGTTTCTGAAGCTTGGCCGTTGAAGTCGCTTAGCGTGACGTTGGTTTTGATCAGATCTGCAGTGGAGTGTCCCAAACGCCGCAGCATGGAGTATGGCATTATATTGACTGCCGCTCCGGTGTCAACCAACATCTTGCGGACAGGATGCCCATTGATATAACCTCTCAGGTACAGGGCTTTCAGATGTTTGTAGCCCTTCTCCTGTGGCTTTTCAAAGATAACCGGCCGTGGGCCGCAGTCAAACTGTGCCACTGGTAGTTCTTCGGTCCTTGGAGCGCAAAACTCTGACGGAAGTATGAACACCATGTTTGTGTCAGCCGATGTCTTCGCATCGGCTTTTACTGGTTTGGGGCGCCACTCTTTCTTTTTTGGACGGGCCTCCGTTTCCAAGGTTCGCTGAATTTTCACGGCCAGATCAGGCCGGGCTTTCCTTAAAGTGTGGAGGTACTGCGCTTCGGCTTCCTCCAAGCTACGTAGCCGCTGAACTCTACGCTTTTGGGTGTGTCTGAGTCCATCGGGACACCACCTTGGCCGGTGATATCTATCTTCTTCTTCATCCTCTGACTCCTCGAGATCTTTTGCTCGAGATGACTCCTCTTGTCCGTTCTGAGGGCGGAGAGGCCCTAGACGCTTGAACACTGAAACTGGACCGGTGTCATCCTTCTGCTGTCCACATTCCGGGCAGTTGTCGACTGTAGGCAATCGGCTCATTCCCGCATCCCAACAGTACTTGAAGAAAGGACAATCCCAATGTTTATCCACGCCTTCCTTTTCCTTTGACCTTCCCCTAGCGCGGTGCTCATATCCTTCATCATCTCTATCATGCCGACGGTATCTCCCATCGTATGCGTCGGTCCGACGATCTCTCTCATCATCTCTGTCGTACTGCCGACGTCGGTCATACTGACGCTCATACTTGTTAAGGAGATGCGTGGAGTGTGGCTTCTGATATCGCACGCTTCTCACTTGTTCCTCGGTTATATACCGCCTATCATCATAACGGGGCCGGTCGCGTGGACCGGCCTCTTCCTTTTCTTTGCCCCGGGAGTGGCCGCTTTCCTCCTTATACTTGGCATGGTGGTACACAGGCCCTGCCATGTTAATATCGAACGAGAAATCTAGCTGACGCCTCGTGGAGTGGCTGTGCTCTACCATGTTGATGCCAGGAAACGGGTTTGTGTCCACTTTCATGGCGAACTGCCCAAGGATCAGACGGCCCTGTTCTATCGCCGTTTGGATCTGCCGACGTAGCTCTTTGCAATCATTGGTGGTGTGGGTGAACGAGTGATGCCACTTGCAGTATGATCTCCCGTTCATCTCTTGCGCCGTAGGGATTTTATGGCCTTCGGGTAACTTCAGCTGCTTTTCCTTCAGCAGTAAATCGAATATCTGCTCAGCTTTGCTTACATCGAAGTCGAACCCTTTTGTAGGCCCTTGCTGTTTCACCCATTTGCAGGACACAGGATCTGCTCCCCGAGCCCATTCAGCCACGGCTATCTCCTGGTCTTCTACAAGATCCTCTTCTTCTGTATCGACCAGGCCTATCGGGCGTTTGAACTTGTCTTGGTACAACTCAGGGTGGCGTTGCTCATACATTGTCAGTTTCTGGACCATGTGCGCCAGTGAATTATATTCTACTTGGAAAGCCAGATCCTTGATCGGTGCTGAGAGACCCAACACGGCCAGCTCGACTGCTTCTTTCTCAGTTAAACGAGCCGAATAACATCGGTTCTTGACAGTCCTGAAACGCTGAATATATTCGGCTACCGTTTCTCCCCGCTTTTGCCGCACCTGCGCCAGATCGGCAATGCCAGCCTCGGTAGCTTCTGAATGATACTGAATATGGAACTGTTCTTCCAGCTGCTTCCAGGTCCGGATCGAATCTGGTGGCAACGAGGTGTACCACCCAAAAGCTGGTCCTGTCAGAGATTGCGCAAAGAACCTTACGCGTAACTGATCCGATGCTGAAATCATGCCTAACTGTGCCAAATATCGGCTCACATGCTCGATCGAGCTAGACCCTTCTGAACCATTAAATTTTGAGAACTCAGGGAGCCGATACTTGGGTGGAAGCGGAATCAGATCATACTCGTTGGGGTATGGCTTGGAATAGCCGATTGTTCTCCTCTTCGGCACGAAGCCGAACTGGTCTCTCAAGATGGTACTGATTTGCTCCACCGTTTGAGCTGCAGGGGCTAAATTCTCATGACTCGTTCCAGTGGCATACTTAGCTAGCCACGCCTGTTTATCAGCGTCCATCCCGGACATCCCTGCTCCCGAAATCCCTACTCCAGAAACACCTGCCCCAGAAATCCCTGCGGTGGCAATCTGGTTCGTGCGCGTCAGGCTGTTGCAGTCCGGCACGTATGTGCACACATATCCATGTGGGATTTCTTTAGGTGGTTCAACCAGGAATTGGTAATCGCCAGGATCACCTCCAATCTTGTAGACGACGTACGCCGGTGACCCCGGTGGCTCCGGAGCTGCAAGCGTGAATGGTAGCTGTGGCCTGGTCTGGAGCGGTCTTTCTCCCTGGTGAGTCCCTAGGGTAGGCCCCGACGGAGAGTACTGATGTTTCATGATCTCCTGAACCACGCGAACCGCGACGCGCTCGAAAGCGTTCACCAGGCTCTCAGAATGGCGGTGAAGAGAATGAGCCACCATGTAATTGACTTCCTGTCGCAGAGCTCTGGTGCGATCCTCTGAAGGAACAGACAGATCCACTTCATCGAGAGCGCCTTCGGGTGAGAACCCTTTCCACCTGATGCCATGCTTACGGGTCCTCTCAAAAGAGCTGATGAGATCGGCTTCGAAGAGAGCTTTGATATCATCATACCTCTTCTTGTGCTCATCAGGCAGATCGTCGTACGTGATTGGTCCGTCCCCCATCGCAGCGTCAGATGTTGATGCAGATGTTGTTGAGTGTCCCACCGGGCGTGCCAGAATGTGTTGCCTGTCAAAACCCACCGGCGAGCAGCGACGAGCAACACGAAGAGCCGGGAGGCTCCCAGAACTGCTGGTGGGCCCTGGTCCCTCGGGCAACGGCCCGCAAAACTCCGGCACACGTCCTGGCTGATGCAAGGGCGTGCCACCTGACCTATACCTGATCAGGAAGGTGATGGATTGCTTCGATTAGTTTCCTGCATGGCAGACAAGTAAACATTAAATACGAGCCTCGATCGGCTCTCAGGTTTCCCTGTGAATCGGCTCATGTAGCCGATTGTCCCATGGGTCTGCATTGGATCTACGATAACATGGGGTTTTGCTTTATCAATACAAGTCAAATCAATCTACAACAGTTTAACGCTTTCACCACATAATTGGAACATCCCACACGTAATTGAGCCTGGTAGATACGAAAGATAACAGAAAACTAACCCTAGAGGAGGCCAAAAAACCAACGTAGAGTCAATTCCCGGAACAACTCCTCTCGAATTGGCAAACCATATCCTTACGTACTACTGGATCGTTCAACCCGTTTGTGAGGCCTGACCATGCGGATATCAAACTAATCCTTGGAGAACAAGGAACAACTATGACAGATTGAATCGACTGAATAAAGATCAAGCAAGATGCTGCCCTTACACCCAAAATAGGTGCAAAGGCAGCGAGATCTCTAGGGGCAGCATGACTAAGCAAACATAAACAAAAAGCACCGATGCTAGCCCAAACAGATCTATGATAACAGTATTACTCGCCATCAACAAGGCTTCAGTACGAGCAACACCAAATAACACATAAGCAGATGCTGCCTAGATCGCGAGATGCGATCTAGGCAGCACGACGCTTACCTGAAAGAAACCCTCGAAACAAGGGGTGGCGATGCGCCGAGATTGTGTTTGTTGTGAACGTGGTCGTCCTCCTTTCTCAATAACCCTAGGTACATATTTATAGTCCGGAGACTTTCTATCTTTGGAATAAACCTAAACGTAATCTATCATAATACAGATACACGGGCAATTTAGCCCAAATCCACGCGCAAGGCCGATCCAGCCACCAAGCCCATCTTGATTACGGCCCATCTCCTCATTTGGCCAAAATGTGGCGATAACAGTTAGACGATGCTCCGGTGGTCTTTATCCGGCGAAACCCTAGACAGAGGGGGTTCGGAGATCTACCCCTATAGCTTTCTCCGTACGAGGCCTCGCCGATGGATCTTCTGCTTTATTTTGGTTTGTTTAGAACATATATACATGGAAAGCAAAGGTTGGGCCCACTTTACCATGAAATAGGCTCCGGTAGACCCGTAGCGGGAGTTTCCACGTACATATCCTGGATTTCACCAAGTGTTAACAGCCCATGCATGTGAAGAAGGCCATGCCCGGGGCCTACCTATATTGCATGTACCAACCTTGGGTCACACCTATACACTTATGTTAGGGACACATGCATGCATGTTTGCTACGTTAGACGATGCTCCGGTGGTCTTTATCCGGCGAAACCCTAGACAGAGGTGGTTCGGAGATCTACCCCTATAGCTTTCTCCGTACGAGGCCTCGCCGATGGATCTTCTGCTTTATTTTGGTTTGTTTAGAACATATATACATGGAAAGCAAAGGTTGGGCCCACTTTACGATGAAATAGGCTCCGGTAGACCCGTAGCGGGAGTTTCCACGTACATATCCTGGATTTCACCAAGTGTTAACAACCCATGTATGTGAAGAAGGCCATGCCCGGGGCCTACCTATATTAAATGTACCAACCTTGGGTCACACCTATACACTTATGTTAGGGACACATGCATGCATGTTTCCTACGTTAGACGATGCTCCGGTGGTCTTTATCCGGCGAAACCCTAGACAGAGGGGGTTTGGAGATCTACCCCTATAGCTTTCTCCGTACGAGGCCTCGCCGATGGATCTTCTGCTTTATTTTGGTTTGTTTAGAACATATATACATGTAAAGCAAAGGTTGGGCCCACTTTACCATGAAATAGGCTCCGGTAGACCCGTAGCGGGAGTTTCCACGTACATATCCTGGATTTCACCAAGTGTTAACAGCCCATGTCTCTGAAGAAGGCCATGCCCGGGGCCTACCTATATTGCATGTACCAACCTTGGGTCACACCTATACACTTATGTTAGGGACACATGCATGCATGTTTCCTACGTTAGACGATGCTCCGGTGGTCTTTATCCGGCGAAACCCTAGACAGAGGGGGTTCGGAGATCTACCCCTATAGCTTTCTCTGTACGAGGCCTCGCCGATGGATCTTCTGCTTTATTTTGGTTTATTTAGAATATATACATGGAAAGCAAAGGTTGGGCCCACTTTACCATGAAATAGGCTCCGGTAGACCCGTAGCGGGAGTTTCCACGTACATATCCTGGATTTCACTAAGTGTTAACAGCCCATGTCTCTGAAGAAGGCCATGCCCGGGACCTACCTATATTGCATGTACCAACCTTGGGTCACACCTATAAACATATGTTAGGGACACATGCATGCATGTTTCCTACGTTAGACGATACTCCGGTGGTCTTTATCCGGCGAAACCCTATACAGAGGGGGTTCGGAGATCTACCCCTATAGCTTTCTCCGTACGAGGCCTCGCCGATGGATCTTCTGCTTTATTTTGGTTTGTTTAGAATATATATACATGGAAAGCAAAGGTTGGGCCCACTTTACCATGAAATAGGCTCTGGTAAACCCGTAGCGGGAGTTTCCACGTACATATCCTGGATTTCACCAAGTGTTAACAGCCCATGTCTCTGAAGAAGGCCATGCCCGGGACCTACCTATATTGCATGTACCAACCTTGGGTCACACCTATACACATATGTTAGGGACACATGCATGCATGTTTCCTACGTTAGACGATGCTCCGATGGTCTTTATCCGGCGAAACCCTAGACAGAGGGGGTTCGGAGATCTACCCCTATAGCTTTCTCCGTACGAGGCCTCGCCGATGGATCTTCTGCTTTATTTTGGTTTGTTTAGAACATATATACATGGAAAGCAAAGGTTGGGCCCACTTTACCATGAAATAGGCTCCGGTAGACCCGTAGCGGGAGTTTCCACGTACATATCCTGGATTTCACCAAGTGTTAACAGCCCATGTATGTGAAGAAGGCCATGCCCGGGGCCTACCTATATTGCATGTACCAACCTTGGGTCACACCTATACACTTATGTTAGGGACACATGCATGCATGTTTCCTACGTTAGACGATGCTCCGGTGGTCTTTATCCGGCGAAACCCTAGACAGAGGGGGTTCGGAGATCTACCCCTATAGCTTTCTCCGTACGAGGCCTCGCCGATGGATCTTCTGCTTTATTTTGGTTTGTTTAGAACATATATACATGGAAAGCAAAGGTTGGGCCCACTTTACGATGAAATAGGCTCCGGTAGACCCGTAGCGGGAGTTTCCACGTACATATCCTGGATTTCACCAAGTGTTAACAACCCATGTATGTGAAGAAGGCCATGCCCGGGGCCTACCTATATTAAATGTACCAACCTTGGGTCACACCTATACACTTATGTTAGGGACACATGCATGCATGTTTCCTACGTTAGACGATGCTCCGGTGGTCTTTAAACGGCGAAACCCTAGACAGAGGGGGTTTGGAGATCTACCCCTATAGCTTTCTCCGTACGAGGCCTCGCCGATGGATCTTCTGCTTTATTTTGGTTTGTTTAGAACATATATACATGTAAAGCAAAGGTTGGGCCCACTTTACCATGAAATAGGCTCCGGTAGACCCGTAGCGGGAGTTTCCACGTACATATCCTGGATTTCACCAAGTGTTAACAGCCCATGTCTCTGAAGAAGGCCATGCCCGGGGCCTACCTATATTGCATGTACCAACCTTGGGTCACACCTATACACTTATGTTAGGGACACATGCATGCATGTTTCCTACGTTAGACGATGCTCCGGTGGTCTTTATCCGGCGAAACCCTAGACAGAGGGGGTTCGGAGATCTACCCCTATAGCTTTCTCTGTACGAGGCCTCGCCGATGGATCTTCTGCTTTATTTTGGTTTGTTTAGAATATATATACATGGAAAGCAAAGGTTGGGCCCACTTTACCATGAAATAGGCTCCGGTAGACCCGTAGCGGGAGTTTCCACGTACATATCCTGGATTTCACTAAGTGTTAACAGCCCATGTCTCTGAAGAAGGCCATGCCCGGGACCTACCTATATTGCATGTACCAACCTTGGGTCACACCTATACACATATGTTAGGGACACATGCATGCATGTTTCCTACGTTAGACGATACTCCGGTGGTCTTTATCCGGCGAAACCCTATACAGAGGGGGTTCGGAGATCTACCCCTATAGCTTTCTCCGTACGAGGCCTCGCCGATGGATCTTCTGCTTTATTTTGGTTTGTTTAGAATATATACATGGAAAGCAAAGGTTGGGCCCACTTTACCATGAAATAGGCTCTGGTAAACCCGTAGCGGGAGTTTCCACGTACATATCCTGGATTTCACCAAGTGTTAACAGCCCATGTCTCTGAAGAAGGCCATGCCCGGGACCTACCTATATTGCATGTACCAACCTTGGGTCACACCTATACACATATGTTAGGGACACATGCATGCATGTTTCCTACGTTAGACGATGCTCCGATGGTCTTTATCCGGCGAAACCCTAGACAGAGGGGGTTCGGAGATCTACCCCTATAGCTTTCTCCGTACGAGGCCTCGCCGATGGATCTTCTGCTTTATTTTGGTTTGTTTAGAACATATATACATGGAAAGCAAAGGTTGGGCCCACTTTACCATGAAATAGGCTCCGGTAGACCCGTAGCGGGAGTTTCCACGTACATATCCTGGATTTCACCAAGTGTTAACAGCCCATGTATGTGAAGAAGGCCATGCCCGGGGCCTACCTATATTGCATGTACCAACCTTGGGTCACACCTATACACTTATGTTAGGGACACATGCATGCATGTTTCCTACGTTAGACGATGCTCCGGTGGTCTTTATCCGGCGAAACCCTAGACAGAGGGGGTTCGGAGATCTACCCCTATAGCTTTCTCCGTACGAGGCCTCGCCGATGGATCTTCTGCTTTATTTTGGTTTGTTTAGAACATATATACATGGAAAGCAAAGGTTGGGCCCACTTTACCATGAAATAGGCTCCGGTAGACCCGTAGCGGGAGTTTCCACGTACATATCCTGGATTTCACCAAGTGTTAACAACCCATGTATGTGAAGAAGGCCATGCCCGGGGCCTACCTATATTAAATGTACCAACCTTGGGTCACACCTATACACTTATGTTAGGGACACATGCATGCATGTTTCCTACGTTAGACGATGCTCCGGTGGTCTTTATCCGGCGAAACCCTAGACAGAGGGGGTTTGGAGATCTACCCCTATAGCTTTCTCCGTACGAGGCCTCGCCGATGGATCTTCTGCTTTATTTTGGTTTGTTTAGAACATATATACATGTAAAGCAAAGGTTGGGCCCACTTTACCATGAAATAGGCTCCGGTAGACCCGTAGCGGGAGTTTCCACGTACATATCCTGGATTTCACCAAGTGTTAACAGCCCATGTCTCTGAAGAAGGCCATGCCCGGGGCCTACCTATATTGCATGTACCAACCTTGGGTCACACCTATACACTTATGTTAGGGACACATGCATGCATGTTTCCTACGTTAGACGATGCTCCGGTGGTCTTTATCCGGCGAAACCCTAGACAGAGGGGGTTCGGAGATCTACCCCTATAGCTTTCTCTGTACGAGGCCTCGCCG
The DNA here is from genome assembly GCA_007115705.1 of Dactylis glomerata. Lineage (NCBI taxonomy): Eukaryota > Viridiplantae > Streptophyta > Magnoliopsida > Poales > Poaceae > Dactylis > Dactylis glomerata. The sequence continues at coordinate 2,022 of QXEO01001881.1, read as the reverse complement.
ATGGATCTTCTGCTTTATTTTGGTTTGTTTAGAATATATATACATGGAAAGCAAAGGTTGGGCCCACTTTACCATGAAATAGGCTCCGGTAGACCCGTAGCGGGAGTTTCCACGTACATATCCTGGATTTCACTAAGTGTTAACAGCCCATGTCTCTGAAGAAGGCCATGCCCGGGACCTACCTATATTGCATGTACCAACCTTGGGTCACACCTATACACATATGTTAGGGACACATGCATGCATGTTTCCTACGTTAGACGATACTCCGGTGGTCTTTATCCGGCGAAACCCTATACAGAGGGGGTTCGGAGATCTACCCCTATAGCTTTCTCCGTACGAGGCCTCGCCGATGGATCTTCTGCTTTATTTTGGTTTGTTTAGAATATATATACATGGAAAGCAAAGGTTGGGCCCACTTTACCATGAAATAGGCTCTGGTAAACCCGTAGCGGGAGTTTCCACGTACATATCCTGGATTTCACCAAGTGTTAACAGCCCATGTCTCTGAAGAAGGCCATGCCCGGGACCTACCTATATTTCATGTACCAACCTTGGGTCACACCTATACACATATGTTAGGGACACATGCATGCATGTTTCCTACGTTAGACGATGCTCCGATGGTCTTTATCCGGCGAAACCCTAGACAGAGGGGGTTCGGAGATCTACCCCTATAGCTTTCTCCGTACGAGGCCTCGCCGATGGATCTTCTGCTTTATTTTGGTTTGTTTAGAACATATATACATGGAAAGCAAAGGTTGGGCCCACTTTACCATGAAATAGGCTCCGGTAGACCCGTAGCGGGAGTTTCCACGTACATATCCTGGATTTCACCAAGTGTTAACAGCCCATGTATGTGAAGAAGGCCATGCCCGGGGCCTACCTATATTGCATGTACCAACCTTGGGTCACACCTATACACTTATGTTAGGGACACATGCATGCATGTTTCCTACGATAGACGATGCTCCGGTGGTCTTTATCCGGCGAAACCCTAGACAGAGGGGGTTCGGAGATCTACCCCTATAGCTTTCTCCGTACGAGGCCTCGCCGATGGATATTCTGCTTTATTTTGGTTTGTTTAGAACATATATACATGGAAAGCAAAGGTTGGGCCCACTTTACCATGAAATAGGCTCCGGTAGACCCGTAGCGGGAGTTTCCACGTACATATCCTGGATTTCACCAAGTGTTAACAACCCATGTATGTGAAGAAGGCCATGCCCGGGGCCTACCTATATTAAATGTACCAACCTTGGGTCACACCTATACACTTATGTTAGGGACACATGCATGCATGTTTCCTACGTTAGACGATGCTCCGGTGGTCTTTATCCGGCGAAACCCTAGACAGAGGGGGTTTGGAGATCTACCCCTATAGCTTTCTCCGTACGAGGCCTCGCCGATGGATCTTCTGCTTTATTTTGGTTTGTTTAGAACATATATACATGTAAAGCAAAGGTTGGGCCCACTTTACCATGAAATAGGCTCCGGTAGACCCGTAGCGGGAGTTTCCACGTACATATCCTGGATTTCACCAAGTGTTAACAGCCCATGTCTCTGAAGAAGGCCATGCCCGGGGCCTACCTATATTGCATGTACCAACCTTGGGTCACACCTATACACTTATGTTAGGGACACATGCATGCATGTTTCCTACGTTAGACGATGCTCCGGTGGTCTTTATCCGGCGAAACCCTAGACAGAGGGGGTTCGGAGATCTACCCCTATAGCTTTCTCTGTACGAGGCCTCGCCGATGGATCTTCTGCTTTATTTTGGTTTGTTTAGAATATATATACATGGAAAGCAAAGGTTGGGCCCACTTTACCATGAAATAGGCTCCGGTAGACCCGTAGCGGGAGTTTCCACGTACATATCCTGGATTTCACTAAGTGTTAACAGCCCATGTCTCTGAAGAAGGCCATGCCCGGGACCTACCTATATTGCATGTACCAACCTTGGGTCACACCTATACACATATGTTAGGGACACATGCATGCATGTTTCCTACGTTAGAC
>QXEO01001880.1:0-65147 GCA_007115705.1 Dactylis glomerata | reverse complement strand
GCTCGAGCTGACTTTTATGGAAACTCCCGCGTCGGCTAAACCGGGGGGATCTTGTGATAAGCATGGGCAAAACCTTGCTTCCCATGTTCCTATGCCCTAACCAAGTAAAAAGACCACACTAAGCCCCCGGAATAACGCCGTCTGGAGAAATCTAGGGGGTAGACTTCGCGTGGCAGCGGGCTAGGATTTTCGCCGTAGACCGTGCTTCGGGGGTCCGGAACCCACCCAACTCATGCATGTGGACCTAAAATGTGTATGTATGTGTGATGTTGGGTTGGGAGATGCAATAGCTAGGTCCCATGTGTGACCTTCCACCTGTACCTATATTTCGGCTCGAGCTGACGTTTAGGTGGAAACTCCCGCGTCGGCTAAACCGGGGGAATCTTGTGATAAGCATGGGCAAACCTTTGCTTCCCATGTTCCTATGCCCTAACCAAAGTAAAAGGACCACACTAGCCCCCCGGAATAACGCCGTCCGGAGAAATCTAGGGGGGTAGACCGCGCGTGGGCAGCGGGCTAGGGTTTCGCCGTAGACCGTGCTTCGGGGGTCCGGAACCCACCCAACTCATGCATGTGGACCTAAAATGTGTATGTATGTGTGATGTTGGGTTGGGAGATGCAATAGCTAGGTCCCATGTGTGACCTTCCACCTGTACCTATATTTCGGCTCGAGCTGACTTTTAGGTGGAAACTCCCGCGTCGGCTAAACCGGGGGGAATCTTGTGATAAGCATGGGCAAACCTTTGCTTCCCATGTTCCTATGCCCTAACCAAAGTAAAAGGACCACACTAGCCCCCCGGAATAACGCCGTCCGGAGAAATCTAGGGGGGTAGACCGCGCGTGGGCAGCGGGCTAGGGTTTCGCCGTAGACCGTGCTTCGGGGGTCCGGAACCCACCCAACTCATGCATGTGGACCTAAAATGTGTATGTATGTGTGATGTTGGGTTGGGAGATGCAATAGCTAGGTCCCATGTGTGACCTTCCACCTGTACCTATATTTCGGCTCGAGCTGACTTTTAGGTGGAAACTCCCGCGTCGGCTAAACCGGGGGGAATCTTGTGATAAGCATGGGCAAACCTTTGCTTCCCATGTTCCTATGCCCTAACCAAAGTAAAAGGACCACACTAGCCCCCCGGAATAACGCCGTCCGGAGAAATCTAGGGGGGTAGACCGCGCGTGGGCAGCGGGCTAGGGTTTCGCCGTAGACCGTGCTTCGGGGGTCCGGAACCCACCCAACTCATGCATGTGGACCTAAAATGTGTATGTATGTGTGATGTTGGGTTGGGAGATGCAATAGCTAGGTCCCATGTGTGACCTTCCACCTGTACCTATATTTCGGCTCGAGCTGACTTTTAGGTGGAAACTCCCGCGTCGGCTAAACCGGGGGGAATCTTGTGATAAGCATGGGCAAACCTTTGCTTCCCATGTTCCTATGCCCTAACCAAAGTAAAAGGACCACACTAGCCCCCCGGAATAACGCCGTCCGGAGAAATCTAGGGGGGTAGACCGCGCGTGGGCAGCGGGCTAGGGTTTCGCCGTAGACCGTGCTTCGGGGGTCCGGAACCCACCCAACTCATGCATGTGGACCTAAAATGTGTATGTATGTGTGATGTTGGGTTGGGAGATGCAATAGCTAGGTCCCATGTGTGACCTTCCACCTGTACCTATATTTCGGCTCGAGCTGACTTTTAGGTGGAAACTCCCGCGTCGGCTAAACCGGGGGGAATCTTGTGATAAGCATGGGCAAACCTTTGCTTCCCATGTTCCTATGCCCTAACCAAAGTAAAAGGACCACACTAGCCCCCCGGAATAACGCCGTCCGGAGAAATCTAGGGGGGTAGACCGCGCGTGGGCAGCGGGCTAGGGTTTCGCCGTAGACCGTGCTTCGGGGGTCCGGAACCCACCCAACTCATGCATGTGGACCTAAAATGTGTATGTATGTGTGATGTTGGGTTGGGAGATGCAATAGCTAGGTCCCATGTGTGACCTTCCACCTGTACCTATATTTCGGCTCGAGCTGACTTTTAGGTGGAAACTCCCGCGTCGGCTAAACCGGGGGGAATCTTGTGATAAGCATGGGCAAACCTTTGCTTCCCATGTTCCTATGCCCTAACCAAAGTAAAAGGACCACACTAGCCCCCCGGAATAACGCCGTCCGGAGAAATCTAGGGGGGTAGACCGCGCGTGGGCAGCGGGCTAGGGTTTCGCCGTAGACCGTGCTTCGGGGGTCCGGAACCCACCCAACTCATGCATGTGGACCTAAAATGTGTATGTATGTGTGATGTTGGGTTGGGAGATGCAATAGCTAGGTCCCATGTGTGACCTTCCACCTGTACCTATATTTCGGCTCGAGCTGACTTTTAGGTGGAAACTCCCGCGTCGGCTAAACCGGGGGGAATCTTGTGATAAGCATGGGCAAACCTTTGCTTCCCATGTTCCTATGCCCTAACCAAAGTAAAAGGACCACACTAGCCCCCCGGAATAACGCCGTCCGGAGAAATCTAGGGGGGTAGACCGCGCGTGGGCAGCGGGCTAGGGTTTCGCCGTAGACCGTGCTTCGGGGGTCCGGAACCCACCCAACTCATGCATGTGGACCTAAAATGTGTATGTATGTGTGATGTTGGGTTGGGAGATGCAATAGCTAGGTCCCATGTGTGACCTTCCACCTGTACCTATATTTCGGCTCGAGCTGACTTTTAGGTGGAAACTCCCGCGTCGGCTAAACCGGGGGGAATCTTGTGATAAGCATGGGCAAACCTTTGCTTCCCATGTTCCTATGCCCTAACCAAAGTAAAAGGACCACACTAGCCCCCCGGAATAACGCCGTCCGGAGAAATCTAGGGGGGTAGACCGCGCGTGGGCAGCGGGCTAGGGTTTCGCCGTAGACCGTGCTTCGGGGGTCCGGAACCCACCCAACTCATGCATGTGGACCTAAAATGTGTATGTATGTGTGATGTTGGGTTGGGAGATGCAATAGCTAGGTCCCATGTGTGACCTTCCACCTGTACCTATATTTCGGCTCGAGCTGACTTTTAGGTGGAAACTCCCGCGTCGGCTAAACCGGGGGGAATCTTGTGATAAGCATGGGCAAACCTTTGCTTCCCATGTTCCTATGCCCTAACCAAAGTAAAAGGACCACACTAGCCCCCCGGAATAACGCCGTCCGGAGAAATCTAGGGGGGTAGACCGCGCGTGGGCAGCGGGCTAGGGTTTCGCCGTAGACCGTGCTTCGGGGGTCCGGAACCCACCCAACTCATGCATGTGGACCTAAAATGTGTATGTATGTGTGATGTTGGGTTGGGAGATGCAATAGCTAGGTCCCATGTGTGACCTTCCACCTGTACCTATATTTCGGCTCGAGCTGACTTTTAGGTGGAAACTCCCGCGTCGGCTAAACCGGGGGGAATCTTGTGATAAGCATGGGCAAACCTTTGCTTCCCATGTTCCTATGCCCTAACCAAAGTAAAAGGACCACACTAGCCCCCCGGAATAACGCCGTCCGGAGAAATCTAGGGGGGTAGACCGCGCGTGGGCAGCGGGCTAGGGTTTCGCCGTAGACCGTGCTTCGGGGGTCCGGAACCCACCCAACTCATGCATGTGGACCTAAAATGTGTATGTATGTGTGATGTTGGGTTGGGAGATGCAATAGCTAGGTCCCATGTGTGACCTTCCACCTGTACCTATATTTCGGCTCGAGCTGACTTTTAGGTGGAAACTCCCGCGTCGGCTAAACCGGGGGGAATCTTGTGATAAGCATGGGCAAACCTTTGCTTCCCATGTTCCTATGCCCTAACCAAAGTAAAAGGACCACACTAGCCCCCCGGAATAACGCCGTCCGGAGAAATCTAGGGGGGTAGACCGCGCGTGGGCAGCGGGCTAGGGTTTCGCCGTAGACCGTGCTTCGGGGGTCCGGAACCCACCCAACTCATGCATGTGGACCTAAAATGTGTATGTATGTGTGATGTTGGGTTGGGAGATGCAATAGCTAGGTCCCATGTGTGACCTTCCACCTGTACCTATATTTCGGCTCGAGCTGACTTTTAGGTGGAAACTCCCGCGTCGGCTAAACCGGGGGGAATCTTGTGATAAGCATGGGCAAACCTTTGCTTCCCATGTTCCTATGCCCTAACCAAAGTAAAAGGACCACACTAGCCCCCCGGAATAACGCCGTCCGGAGAAATCTAGGGGGGTAGACCGCGCGTGGGCAGCGGGCTAGGGTTTCGCCGTAGACCGTGCTTCGGGGGTCCGGAACCCACCCAACTCATGCATGTGGACCTAAAATGTGTATGTATGTGTGATGTTGGGTTGGGAGATGCAATAGCTAGGTCCCATGTGTGACCTTCCACCTGTACCTATATTTCGGCTCGAGCTGACTTTTAGGTGGAAACTCCCGCGTCGGCTAAACCGGGGGGAATCTTGTGATAAGCATGGGCAAACCTTTGCTTCCCATGTTCCTATGCCCTAACCAAAGTAAAAGGACCACACTAGCCCCCCGGAATAACGCCGTCCGGAGAAATCTAGGGGGGTAGACCGCGCGTGGGCAGCGGGCTAGGGTTTCGCCGTAGACCGTGCTTCGGGGGTCCGGAACCCACCCAACTCATGCATGTGGACCTAAAATGTGTATGTATGTGTGATGTTGGGTTGGGAGATGCAATAGCTAGGTCCCATGTGTGACCTTCCACCTGTACCTATATTTCGGCTCGAGCTGACTTTTAGGTGGAAACTCCCGCGTCGGCTAAACCGGGGGGAATCTTGTGATAAGCATGGGCAAACCTTTGCTTCCCATGTTCCTATGCCCTAACCAAAGTAAAAGGACCACACTAGCCCCCCGGAATAACGCCGTCCGGAGAAATCTAGGGGGTAGACCGCGCGTGGGCAGCGGGCTAGGGTTTCGCCGTAGACCGTGCTTCGGGGGTCCGGAACCCACCCAACTCATGCATGTGGACCTAAAATGTGTATGTATGTGTGATGTTGGGTTGGGAGATGCAATAGCTAGGTCCCATGTGTGACCTTCCACCTGTACCTATATTTCGGCTCGTGCTGACTTTTAGGTGGAAACTCCCGCGTCGGCTAAACCGGGGGGAATCTTGTGATAAGCATGGGCAACCTTTGCTTCCCATGTTCCTATGCCCTAACCAAAGTAAAAGGACCACACTAGCCCCCCGGAATAACGCCGTCCGGAGAAATCTAGGTGGGTAGACCGCGCGTGGGCAGCGGGCTAGGGTTTTGCCGTAGACCGTGCTTCGGGGGTCCGGAACCCACCCAACTCATGCATGTGGACCTAAAATGTGTATGTATGTGTGATGTTGGGTTGGGAGATGCAATAGCTAGGTCCCATGTGTGACCTTCCACCTGTACCTATATTTCGGCTCGAGCTGACTTTTAGGTGGAAACTCCCGCGTCGGCTAAACCGGGGGGAATCTTGTGATAAGCATGGGCAAACCTTTGCTTCCCATGTTCCTATGCCCTAACCAAAGTAAAAGGACCACACTAGCCCCCCGGAATAACGCCGTCCGGAGAAATCTAGGGGGGTAGACCGCGCGTGGGCAGCGGGCTAGGGTTTCGCCGTAGACCGTGCTTCGGGGGTCCGGAACCCACCCAACTCATGCATGTGGACCTAAAATGTGTATGTATGTGTGATGTTGGGTTGGGAGATGCAATAGCTAGGTCCCATGTGTGACCTTCCACCTGTACCTATATTTCGGCTCGAGCTGACTTTTAGGTGGAAACTCCCGCGTCGGCTAAACCGGGGGGAATCTTGTGATAAGCATGGGCAAACCTTTGCTTCCCATGTTCCTATGCCCTAACCAAAGTAAAAGGACCACACTAGCCCCCCGGAATAACGCCGTCCAGAGAAATCTAGGGGGGTAGACCGCGCGTGGGCAGCGGGCTAGGGTTTCGCCGTAGACCGTGCTTCGGGGGTCCGGAACCCACCCAACTCATGCATGTGGACCTAAAATGTGTATGTATGTGTGATGTTGGGTTGGGAGATGCAATAGCTAGGTCCCATGTGTGACCTTCCACCTGTACCTATATTTCGGCTCGAGCTAACTTTTAGGTGGAAACTCCCGCGTCGGCTAAACCGGGGGAATCTTGTGATAAGCATGGGCAAACCTTTGCTTCCCATGTTCCTATGCCCTAACCAAAGTAAAAGGACCACACTAGCCCCCCGGAATAACACCGTCCGGAGAAATCTAGGGGGGTAGACCGCGCGTGGGCAGCGGGCTAGGGTTTCGCCGTAGACCGTGCTTCGGGGGTCCGGAACCCACCCAACTCATGCATGTGGACCTAAAATGTGTATGTATGTGTGATGTTGGGTTGGGAGATGCAATAGCTAGGTCCCATGTGTGACCTTCCACCTGTACCTATATTTCGGCTCGAGCTGACTTTTAGGTGGAAACTACCGCGTCGGCTAAACCAGGGGGAATCTTGTGATAAGCATGGGCAAACCTTTGCTTCCCATGTTCCTATGCCCTAACCAAAGTAAAAGGACCACACTAGCCCCCCAGAATAACGCCGTCCGGAGAAATCTAGGGGGGTAGACCGCGCGTGGGCAGCGGGCTAGGGTTTCGCCGTAGACCGTGCTTCGGGGGTCCGGAACCCACCCAACTCATGCATGTGGACCTAAAATGTGTATGTATGTGTGATGTTGGGTTGGGAGATGCAATAGCTAGGTCCCATGTGTGACCTTCCACCTGTACCTATATTTCGGCTCGAGCTGACTTTTAGGTGGAAACTCCCGCGTCGGCTAAACCGGGGGAATCTTGTGATAAGCATGGGCAAACCTTTGCTTCCCATGTTCCTATGCCCTAACCAAAGTAAAAGGACCACACTAGCCCCCCGGAATAACGCCGTCCGGAGAAATCTAGGGGGGTAGACCGCGCGTGGGCAGCGGGCTAGGGTTTCGCCGTAGACCGTGCTTCGGGGGTCCGGAACCCACCCAACTCATGCATGTGGACCTAAAATGTGTATGTATGTGTGATGTTGGGTTGGGAGATGCAATAGCTAGGTCCCATGTGTGACCTTCCACCTGTACCTATATTTCGGCTCGAGCTGACTTTTAGGTGGAAACTCCCGCGTCGGCTAAACCGGGGGGAATCTTGTGATAAGCATGGGCAAACCTTTGCTTCCCATGTTCCTATGCCCTAACCAAAGTCAAAGGACCACACTAGCCCCCCGGAATAACGCCGTCCGGAGAAATCTAGGGGGGTAGACCGTGCGTGGGCAGCGGGCTAGGGTTTCACCGTAGACCGTGCTTCGGGGGTCCGGAACCCACCCAACTCATGCATGTGGACCTAAAATGTGTATGTTTGTGTGATGTTGGTTTGGGAGATGCAATAGCTAGGTTTAGGTGAAAAACCATGTGTGTTCCTAATGTTTCATGAAAAACCAACATTTCATGTGGTCGGTGTCAAATAATGCATTAAATTAAAGGGAGCACATATGCACATGGGAGTGAAAAACAATTCTCTCCCAAAAAAATGTAATTACTTGAATAAATATATACTTTAGTATACTTTAATGAATATTTATATAAATAAATGAAGTGAAAGAAAAATCAAAAAAGAAAAATTTATTTTACCGTGCGGGTACACACGGTAGACACAGGTTTACACGGCAGACAACCTTTGCCGTGTTCCGGCACACGGCAAATGGGCAAGACACGGCAAATGTCCTCCGATAGGGTTGACTCGGGGTGGACCAGATCAAACCAGCCCAAACACTACCTCGCTCCTCTGCTTGCGCGCACGACCCCCGGCCGCCGCCACGCGAGCTCTGCCGCTGCCTCCTCCCCGCTCACTCCCCGCCGGCCGTCGATCTCTGCCATCCGGCGCCGCCCCTGCTCCCTGCTCGCTCTCGGAAACCCCCTCCCCACTCTTCTCTCCCCACTGCAGATCCCGCGCCGGCCACCCCTCCGCCGCCCCACCCTCGACGTCGAGGCCGTCGACATGGACTCGAGGGGTGGCCCATCGTAGGGTGCCCTGGGTCCCTGGCTTGCTCCCTGTGCCCCATCCCCTGCCACGCCCGGCCTCCTTCCTGTACCCCACCCCGTGCCGGCTGGTCGGCCGCGGCCACTGCTCCGGCCTTCTCCCTCTGCCCCAGCCTTGGTCGCCCCACCATCGACGCCCCGGCCTGCTCCCTCTGCCCCGGTATGCTTCCTCTGCCCCGGCCAGCTTCGATTTCTGCAGGTAGGTTAGTGGCAGTGTTAGTGTTAGGTTAGGTTAGTTATTTAGTTAGTGGTACTGCTAGCTAGATTAGGTTAGTTTAGTGGCAGTGAGTGTTAGGTTAGGTTAGTTGAGTTAGTGGTACTGCTAGCTAAATTAGGTTAGTTAGTGGTACTATTAGTTTGGATTAGTTTATTAGGTTAGTGTAGTACTGCTAGCTAGATTTGGTTAGTTTAGTTAGTGGTACTTTAGTTTAGATTAGTTTATTAGGTTAGTGTACTGCTAGCTAGATTAGGTTACTTTATTAGGTTGGTCTACTGCTAGCTGTTCCCCGGTTAGTGTACTACAGCTATTATTAAATGATATTCTCGTCCGTGCAGGATATGCCTTGAGTTTGAGAGTGAGACCGGGCCGCACGACACTTTACAGGAGCATAGCTGATCTTCTTCACCTTTGCCGTTTGGTCATGCTTTGAGGGTATAAACCATTTCCCTCTCTTGTATCTAGGGTTTATTTTCTTGTCTAGAGAACCAAGTCGGTCGCGAAAACCTAGGCGTCTCCCGTTTGGAAGGGTTACGCGGACAAATATGCATTGGGTACATTTTCCATGTTCTACCTGTATCGAGACAGGATTTCGGTAGCGCCTTCCCATTGTTCTCCGGATGCACACCCTCTTGGCTCTTTTGCCAAGACGTGCATCTGGAGAACAGCGGGGAGGTGCTGCCGAAATTCTGACTCGGTACGGGTAGAGCATGGAGAACGTACCTAATCTGCACATCCTCGGGTGGGATTAGGATACCTATTAGAGAGGTAGGTGGATGCATGATGTAAAACTTGTATATGTTGAAATTATTAAAACTAACACCTCATAAGATGGCATGTTAATTATTGTATGCATGTCTGTTTGGTACTTATCAGAAGATGGAGAATCGTGAGTGGATGTACAAGGGCCGACCAAGTCGGTGGGAGTTGACTGATGAATGGAAGGAAAAGACTGGAAGTTTGTGGAAAGGGCTTTTCGGATAGACCCTAGACCGAATGGTACCTGGTGCCCCTGTAGCAAATGTCGAAATATAAGACGTCATCCGAAGGAGGTTGTGAGTAAACACCTGGTTACTAATGGGTTCACACCTTTCTACCATGTTTGGAAATTCCACGGTGAAAGCACATCAAAACATGGTAGTACGGTGACGCAGCGGGCCAGACAGATTATCCCGACGACAGAATTTGATACTGGGATTGACGACTGTTTGGACGACTTCCTTAATGCAAATGCGCCGGAAAGTCCCGCCGTGGAGGAGGAGACAAATGGGGAGACAGCGGGTGAGGATCCGGAGGAGAACATGAAGCAGTACTACGATACTTTGTTTGCGATGCAGAAACCCCTTCATGAAAATACAGAGGTTACACAACTGGATGCCATCGCACGCCTAATGGCATTTAAGAGCGACAGGCACCTCAGCAGAGATGGCTTCGATGATCTTCTAGCTGTCGTTGGCAGCCTTCTGCCGAAAGGTCACCTCTTGACGAAGAGCATGTACGAGTCCAACAAAATCCTCCGTTCACTGAAGATGTCATATCAGCAGATACACTGTTGTCCAAAGGGATGCATGCTATTTAGAAAAGAACATGCGGACACAACATATTGTATCCATTGCAATTCCTCTAGGTACTTTGAGGTTGATGCCGGTAATGGTCAGAAGAGGCAGACTAAGGTTGCCCAAAAGATCCTCCGGTACCTTCCATTCATACCGAGGATCCAACGCCTATTTATGACCAAGGAATCTGCACAACAGATGCGATGGCCTGCACTAGGGAAAAGATACCGTGACAAGATGATACATCCATCAGATGGTGAAGCATGGAAGTCGTTTGTAGCAAAATATCTAGTGAAAGCGGGAAACCCCAGGAGTGTAGCAGTTGCGATATCAACCGATGGGTTCAATCCATATGGTATGTCTGCTGCAATATACAGCTGTTGGCCCGTGTTTGTCATTCCCTTGAACCTCCCCCCAGGTGTATGCATGAGACGACAGAACATGTTTGTGTCGATGATTATCCCAGGACCGAAATACCCGGGGAAGAACATGAACGTGTATTTGGAACCGCTGTTTGACGACATGCTTGATGCCTGGAACGACCGTGGGGTACGAACATATGACGCCGTAACAAAGGAACACTTTGATATGTATGTCTGGTTTCACACATCTCTGCATGACCTACCAGCACGTGCTTTGTTCTACGGCTCGTGTACACATGGGAAGTGGCCTTGCCCGGTGTGCAGGCAGGCAGTGACTTTCCTTTGGTTGAAGAAGGGAGGCAAGTATTCTTGCTTTGACCAACATCGACAGTTCCTCCCCCCGGATCATCCATTCAGGAGTGACATAAAGAGGTTCAGAAAAGATGTTGTTGTCCATGCTCCACGTCCTAGTATGATGACTGGAACCGAGCTAAAGGCCGAGTTAGACTCTCTCATGCCTAATCCCAATGGTACTGGTTTCGAGGGATATGGGGAGACACACCAATGGACCCACATTCCGTGCTTCTGGAAGCTCCCTTACTTTAAGGATTTGGAGCTCCCGCATAACATTGATGTAATGCACACTGAGAAGAATATTGCCGAGGCCCTTTGGAGCACAATCATGGACACTGAAAAGACAAAGGATAATGTTAAGGCTAGAATTGATCAACAACAATGGTGTGATAGGACAAAGTTAGACATGCAGCCTCCTGGGGTCAAAGGACCTAAGTGGTCAAAGCCAAAGGCTCAATTCTGCCCTTCACGTGCAGAAAGGAGAGAAATATTGCACTGGATTGTGGACAGCTTGTACTTCCCTGATGGGTACGCAGCTAATTGGGCGAGGGGAGTGAATATGGAAACGTTGCGAGTAGGGGGGCTCAAGAGTCATGACTATCATGTATGGATTGAGCGGATTATGCCGGTGATGATTCGAGGCTATGTCGACGAGGAGACTTGGCAAGTGCTGGCAGAGTTGAGCTTTTTCTTCCGTCAACTTTGTGCTAAGGAATTAGACATAGAAGTGGTCAAGAAGCTAGATCAACAGGCACCCGAGTTGCTTTGCAAGCTTGAGATGCTTCTTCCGCCAGGGTTTTTCAATCCGATGCAACATATGATCTTGCATCTCCCGCAGGAGGCGTTAAAGGGGGGGCCTGTGCAGTTTCGTTGGCAGTTCGGGCCCGAGAGAGTGAATAAGGATATTCAGCTTAAAACCGGCAATAAAAACAAGCCCGAGGCATCCATTGCGGAGGCAACCCTTACCGAGGAGGTGTCAAATTTCACGACAAAGTACTATGATGACAACATTCCCACTCGGCACAATCCTGTCCTTCGTTACAATGCTGCCAACCATGAAGAGGTACCCAAGCTTAGCATCTTTGTCGGGCTAGGTGGCAAATCAAGTGGCGCTAAGAGAACGACGATAAAAGGATCCGAATGGGATTTTATACAATCTTATGTCTTGAACAGCATGGAGGAAGTGAAGCCGTACATCAAGTAAGTTCGGTTCATCACTTTGTTTTTCGCAATCCTTCATAAATTTGTGACTAATTAATCCTCCTATCATTGGCATAGACGGTTCACTGAAATACACTGGAAGCAAAATAGGGATCCTACCTTTGAAGAAGCTACGGAAATTTTTAAAAGTGGTGGTAAATTTGGTTTCATCAGCTGGTTCTCGGCTTTGGTACTTCTCTATCTAACTAGTACATTCGTCGACTAAACTTCTTCAGCTAGATTCCAATATCTTCTTCTACTAAACTTCTTGTACTAAACTTGTAGGCAAAATCGGAGAAAGAAATGAAACCAGAGCTGAAACAAATTGCTAATGGCTTTAAATATTCCGTCGAGTCATTTAATGCTTACGACGTGAACGGGTATCGCTTCCATACCCACAGTTACACAGAGGGTCGACCGAACCGGAAGACAATAAATAGCGGGGTCCTGTGTGAAGGCTCAGATGGACTTCATTACTATGGAAGAGTGGAGCATATATACGAGCTGAATTACGGTTTTGGCAAAGGGCATAACCCCGTGGTATTCAAATGCCATTGGTTCGACCCAAATCGGGTGAAACGGAAACCCGACATTGGTTGGGTCGAAGTTGAACGAAGCTCCGTATATGCGGGATCTGATGTCTACATTTTGGCTACCCAGGCCTTTCAAGTATTCTATCTTCTGTACCCATGCAAAAAACCGAGCAAGCGCCTGCAAGGTTGGGATGTTGTAATCACGGTACCGACGCGTGGTAGGCCGCCTTTGCCTAACACGGATGATTACCGCATCGACAGCTCGAGATATGATGCCGACTTTTTCCAAGATGAAGGGCTTCCAGGAAATTTCACTATCAACTTGGAGATCGATGAGGACATGGTCGTAGATGACGAAGAAGACGAAGCTGCACACATGGAGGAAGACACTCCACAGGATGAAGTGGAGGAGGTTAAGAACCAACATGACGTGACATTACTTGAGCGATTCCACCAAGGCCTTGACCTTGATGATCCGGCCGGCCCACCTCCAGATTATGTGCCTGATTATTGGTGGGGAAATCTTGATAGCGATGACGAAACATTGGATCCAAGAGTGGATCGTAGTGATATCGACACGGGCTACTGAAGTGATTTGTAATAGCTAGACTATTTATATATTTCTTCTATCATGTGTAATAATGGATTTCTGTAGCTAGACTATTTATGTATGTCCTCTATCATGTGTAATAATGGATTTCTGTTTATTCAAACTATTTATGTATGTCCTCTATCATGTGTAATAATGAATTTCTGTTTATTCAAAATTTCATGCATGTATTAATATTCATTGTCTACCATGTGTACTAATGGAGATTCTCTTGATGTCAATGCAGGTGATTGAAAAATGCCAGGAGGAGGAGCTGTGAAGAAGGCAAAGCAAGTGGCCAAAAAAGTTAAGTCGGTGAAATCTTTGTTCAGCAAGACGGTTGCCGAGCCTGGAGGATCCAGTTCTAGTCAGACTCAGAGTCAGCCAGCTGTAGGCGCATCGCGTCGCCGCTCCAGGAGGCCTCCTCGAGCCCTTTCTCCTTCTCCACCCCCTGCAGACGAGGAGGAGGGTGATGCTGAGGACGATGGGGACTGGCAGCACGAGGAGGGAGGGGACCAGCAGCACGAGGATGGTGGGGACCAGCAGCACGAGGAGGGTGCTGAGGAGCCACACCAGCAGCCTGAGCTCACTGGGGAGGAGGCTGAGGAGGCTGAGGAGGAGGCTGACTGGGCGAGCTTGTACGAGGACCCCGCCGACTACGACGAGCAGCGGTGGATACCTGTGCCTATGGATCAGTTTGAGGAGCGCAACGAGGGCATGAAGAAGCCTTTGCCCCACAAGGTTTGGCAGCGTGGGCCTGCGGGGCTCCCCGAGAGACCACAAAATCCCTTTGCGGTCCTCATACCAAAGTCTGACCGGTACGTTTTTTGACTCACATAACATTTCACAACTTCCTTTTTATATCCTCATGTTGAAAACTCTTGATCTTTGTTGTGTAGGTCCTACCACTTCGACGGCCGTACACCTCCAGAGCGCGCCTACGCGAGCATCATGGGATGTTGTGTTAGGGACAAGTTCCCTGGGTTGGTGACGCTGCCTGATGGAAGAGTCACGGTAGCTTGGACTTGGAAGCACTACAGCTACCCGTCGGTCGTTGGTGAGGAGGAGGATGAATTTGAAGTGGATAACGCCCAGCAGCGAGTGTTGTGCCAGTTTTGGGTAAGTTTCTATGATTTCACATCATTCAATAACTCCTAATTGTAAATTGTAACTTTGTTCCTTTATGACCTTACTGAATGCTTTTGTAGCAATACTTCAAGCCACATGAGGCATACTGGGATGAGTGCCATAAGGTGGCATGCAAAGTAGCCCAGAAGCAAGTCACCGACATGCACTACGAGGCGCGCATTCAGTGCATCATCAATTGGTATGCCGAGTACCGGTGGATTCAGTTGACAAAGGCCGATGCCCGGAAGGTGAAGTACTTTGAGCCATGGCAGTACATGCAGGTAAATGCATATCGATTACTATCAACTAGTTGGCTATCTTCTCTAGTTTCATTAAGTGTATATTTTCTGTCTCCAGGCGATTCCTCAGTATTGCAGTGCGAAGAAGCAGTGCTTCGCGAGGATGGTAGCGTGGTGGACCTCCCCTGTGTACTGGAAGAAGCACGAAGAAGGTAAAACACAGCGTGCTTTGATGGGCGGTGGATCACACCGTCAAGGCAGCGCATCCTTTCAGATCCACGTCCAGAAAAAGGTGAGCAAAAGTATTATTTATTCTTCATGTCAAGTTATCATTTTCTCCATACTGCTGTTTTCTATCACTCATCCTTTATTCTCTCATTTGCAGACACTTGAGATGGGCGTTGTGCCAGAGTTCTTCCCGTTTTGGAATAGCTTCCGTGAGAGGAAGGGCCCGCCAGATCCCGTTGTGGGTACGTCACTCAACATGGGGGGGAAGCAGCGGAAGGAAGCGTACGTGAGGAAGTTCAAGCAGAAGCACAGAGAGGATTCCGACCCTTACAGTGCGCCCTTTGACGCCGAGGTTACACATCTTGATCTTGTCCATTTTTGCTCCGTAGTACACTTGTGGAGATTTAGCCATACTTGTTGTGCTTCTACACTCTTAGGTTGCTGTGATGGCGGGACAAGGGAAGAAGAATGGTCGCCTATATATTGGTCACGGCGCTATTGATCCAGCGACCGTTCCATCTCTCTCCGATGTCCGTAGATCCAGGACGAGCTCCAATCCCGGTGTAGAGACTCACCCGTCGCCTTCTCTTGGAGCGCTCGCCGAGGTTCAGGTATGTCTCTCTCGGTCTACTTCACTTCATCACACTAGTGGAACATTGATAACATTGCAATGCCAAAACATAGGCTCAGTTGGCCGAACAGATCCGACTGCGAGAGGAGGCCCAGGCCGAAGCTAGGCGCATGCAAGAGCAGCAGAATGCGATGCACGCCATGATGCAACAGAAGTTTGCATATTATGACCAGCGACTAATGGTGAGTTTCTTTGTAGGCAGGAATAATATCAATTCCATTCTTCTAGTAACCTCATACCTCCGCATGCGTTGATTTGCAGGCCATGGACCCATCCGGTACCTCGTCTTCGCATGGTACTCCTACTTCTGCTACCCCCCAGCACTGTCCCCCTATGCCATGGGT
This sequence comes from Dactylis glomerata, assembly GCA_007115705.1. Classification (NCBI taxonomy): domain Eukaryota; kingdom Viridiplantae; phylum Streptophyta; class Magnoliopsida; order Poales; family Poaceae; genus Dactylis; species Dactylis glomerata. The sequence goes on along the minus strand of QXEO01001880.1, from coordinate 49,776 downwards.
AAGTAGAATTTCCTATTGTCAATCAATCCTCAGAATTCGGTTAATATTGTCTAACCGGAAATTCTTTTCCATTTGCTAGCTTTTCCCGACTGGGCTACCATATCAGTTTCCGCCTAGTGCTACTTTTCCCACTGGGTATCCCCCGATGCCCCCGGAGATGATGACAGCATATCAGGTTCCGCCTACTGTAGGGACTTCCGCTATGCAAACCTCCCCGGAGATGACGGATGCAGGAGGTCAACCACACGTCACCAATGATAGCCTAGTCAACAAGCTCTTCTAGAAGGTGACTTGTCCTACCTTTGTGCTCCTCTCGTGCATTGTACACTTGTGAAAATCTAGACCTAGTCCATAATAGAGAAAAAAACATAGCATAATGTTGCCATATTTGCTTCCTAGTGTACTAGTCAAAATTTTGTCCATAGAGCTTGCCATATTTGCTTCCTAGTGTACTTGTGAAAATCTAGACCTAGTCCATAATAGAGAAAAAAAACATAGCATAATGTTGCGATATTTGCTTCCTAGCATAATATCATGTTCAATACATGCTTGTTGTTAATAATCTTGTCCATAGAGCTAAATGGCCATAATTTTGTTCATAAGATAGTTATAGGGAACTAATGCTAGTTGTGCTTCGTCAACTTGTAGGTTTGCGTCGCGGAGCTCGTGGAGTGTGGTTGTTGCCTTTGTGCACTTGTTGGCATCGTGCACGCAATCATCTATTTGTGAACTTGGTCATCTATGCATGTGTGTATGGACTTGTATGTATGTATGTATGTTGTGCACTTTGGACTCATATGGTGCTATGTATGGACTTCTATCTATTTGATGGTGCAATATGGTACTATGTGGTGATTTGATGCTATTGTGTGATGATTTGATGATGTGGTGATGCTATATTGGTGCATACTGCAGTGCTATTTATGAATTGCAACCATATATATATATATTGCTTGAATTGCAGGTATTTGAGGGAAAAACAAACAAAAAATAGAAAAAACTGCACCTTTACCGTGTGCAGGCACACGGCAAAGGGGGGCAAAAGTCCTCTGCCGTGCGCAAACACACGGCAAAGGGGACACGTGGCGCTCACCTGTAGACCTGGGAGTGGCCTGGGTGGACCAAATGGTCAGTGTGCCGTGTAAAGCTGACACACGGTAAATAAGCTGCACGGCAAAGACTGGGGCCCGCCACGGTGCTGGTCCAACCTGCAGTCAAAGGAAGACACACGGCAGACACGGCACACGGCATATGCTCTGCCGTGTCCAACCGGGCACACGGCAGAGAGGGGCCCCACCCTGGCGACCAGCAGACGCCGAAGTCACTTTATTCTGCCGTGCACGCCCTAAAACACACGGCAGACACTCTGCCGTGTCCTGCTGGCACGGGCACACGGCAGACATCCTCTGCCGTCGCTGTCACTGCCGTGACCACTCTGCCGTGTGCCTGCACACGGCAGATGGTCTGCCGTGTCCAAAAGCGACACTACCGTGTCTACGGCAGACACGGCAGAGGCGTGGATTCCGGTAGTGCACTAAATCAAATCAACGAGTTTGTGGACCTTTAAATCAAATCAATGAGTTTGTGGACGTGGATTGCACCTTGTTAAAGGACGCCGGACGACATCACTTGGAAAGTCACCAACTCGGGCTCCTACATGGCGGTGTCGGCCTACAAGGCCCGATTTAAAAGCATGATTGACTCGTATTTGACGGAGGCGGTTTGGAAGAATTGGGAACCTCTAAAGCACAAGCTCTTTGCTTGGCACATTTTTGCAAAACCAGGGATGGAAGAATTTTGGTGTTTGCCAATTATGCAAAGTGATCACAAATCCACGGCGCATCTTTTCTTCAAGTGGCTTTTGAACTTGCTAATCTCATGGCATGGGATTGACTTCGTGGATACCTCCACTTGGGATACTTTCGACTCAGTGGAAGAGTGGTGGCTACATTTCATCTACGTAAACAACACGAGGATGAAATCTTTTGCGTCTCTTCTTATGCTCACCTCTTGGGTTATTTGGACTGAGCTCAACGCTGGGATCTTTGGTAAATTCTCTTCGCTGTCATCCATTGTTGTAGCTAAGATTAAGGGAGAAGCGGCTCTTTGAAGCGTTGCTGGTGCGGCACCTGAGTTCTATTATGCCGCCAAAGTGATTGTTTTGTTTTTCGGAGCACGTCTCGGCTTGTATCAAACCTCTGCTCTTCTTAATTAATAATGAACGGGACAGATGAAATTGTTGGATGAGATGAAGCTATACACGCATTTGCAGTTCTGCAGCTTCCAGACCGATTGATGAGAAGCAGTTCGACAATTCGTCGCTAATTAACTCGCAGCCAGGCCAGGCCAGCATCATCATACGGGTCTAGACGCGTAGCGTGCCCACCCTGCGAGCTCTGTCGGCAGATGGCCCGAAACACCCACGACACGAGCATAACCGCGACGTCCGTAGCTAGCAGACGGCCGATAGCGCGCGGTGCCCGCCTGCGTGAACTGCCATTGATGGCGTCGCGTCAAGAGGATACCGCCGGTGCGGTGTGCATGCACTAGCACTGCACGCACCAACGCCGCGGATACGCTGCCTTTTCCCCATCAGCTGAGCTGAGCCCGGCCGGCCGGACCACACGCTCGACGGCGACCGCTGTCGGCGGACGGCCGGGGCTGGGAGAGACACGGCCGGCCACGGTGACGACGACCAAACGAGCGGGCATGGTCCTCCACCAGTGTTTCCAACATTTGTATGTCGCGCGACGGGATCGACAAGGACGCGACGGGACATGCACGAAGCATGCAACCTGCCGTGTGTGTCTGGCGGTGGCGACGGTGCTGCCGCAGCAAGGCGCTTCCCCATCGAAAGGGACCGCACGTGGAGTACGTTTAACGACATTCCTCTTGTAGCCTCCGTAGGCGCTGGACCGCAGCTAGCTAGCGGCGTTGGCCACACGACAGCACCGGCCGTCGCGACGGCGACAATGGGACGCGCCGCGCGCGAGGCTGCGGTGAGTACTAGTCCGCGTCTGGTAGGTAATGCATGCCGTGGCAGGGGAGGCGGGAGAGCTCGTACGTACTTACGCCGTGGCCGCGGCGGAGGAGTTTCGCGGGCTACAGAGATACGTACGGTATGGGGTGTCGGGGACGCCGGCGGACGCAGCTTGTATCGCGGCCGGCGGCGACGGGCGGAGCCTGCACTGCTCGGCACCGAGCTAGTACGTATTGATACGTGCTTGCTATACGCGGTCCTGACGACAACGATGGTTCTTGACGTCCTGAGCGGGACTTGATGTTTTGTTTGCTTGCATATGGCGCAGAGTGGCATTTCTCTCGGCATAGTGGGGTTGGATTTAACTCGTGCAGCTTCCCTGCATTCATTTGCGCTACTGCCATGCGATGTGACGAGATGAGAAACTGGGATCCCATAATCCAGATCATATTGGTAGCATTTTGTTCATTATTTCTGATTCTATTAACATTAATTAATCGCGGGTCAGGTTTTGTCATGCACGCATAATTGCATGTGCTTCCACTAGAATTTAGACAATCAGAACGGCCCTACCACCATGCAATTACAAGACCTAATCCAGAAACCCACGCCCATGCACAAGATTTTGCAAGATTCCGATGTGATAAAAAAAAGTGCACTCCCAACAGCTTGGGTAAACACCTGTAGGCTGTAGCGGTTGGGTTTTGACGACAGGCAACGCACCGTACGATCCCGTTAGCACTTTCGTAGTAATGCTCCCTCCATCGGCGGATGCAGAGTATTAGCAATGTGTTTTTATTATCTTGTAATTGCAAGCTTAAAGAGTCATTTGCCGCCACTTGGCAATACATTTTTTCATGGTTACACATTCTTGCCCCCCCCCCCCCCTCCCTAATTTTGATCATGGGCCCGCCTCTAAAGGATGTCCTAAATTTTTCTAAATTCACATGTATGTAGACATGCTCATTTAGAAATAGTTGAGATATCTTATTTTAGATGTTTGGAGTACTTTCTTTTATAAAATACAAATGACTACTCTTAAACATATATTGACGAAAAAGGAACATCATTTGTGATTTCATTCATTAAAAGGAGTAAAAGAGTATAAATGACTCGAGACAAAAAAAGAAGAAGAGAATAGATTAACCTCTCCAAGAAAAAAGAGGAGAGAACAGCAAGGACGTGATTGGTAGCCAGCGGCGGAGCTAGGGGGACCAGCAGGTGCCCTGGCCCCCCCTATGGCATGGATTAACAGCAACAAATTTTAGTTTAGGACTAATTTTGATAAGAAATTTTGGAGAAAATAGCTTTGTTAGCCCCCCTAATGGAGAATAGCCATACTTGGCCCCCTTCAAGTTGAGATCTTGCCTCCGCCCCTGTTGGTAGCCCACATGCTCTTGGAAAGGCCTCGCGAGCCAAAACTAGGACGATTGGTTTCCCGGATGACCTCAGTGTTTTGGCCGCATGCTCCTCAAAGCAGTCTCACTTCAGGCCTGCTGGGAACTTTTGACTCGGCAGTTTCATGGAGCCTAGCTCTGGAGAGCGCAAGGCAATACCTGCATGCGTGGGAAAAAGATGGGAGACGTCGCATCCCTTCAAGACACGCGCCATAATTCCCCTCACCGCTCACTTTCCCTTCTCTCACTCTCCCTCCTCTCAAATCTTGTTGGCGGTTGCTCTACCTCAACATGTACCCTCCACTCACCGATGGCCAACTGGTGCAAGCTCTGGATGGATCTCGACATGTACCTCTTCCATAGAGGCAGAGCTTCCTCAATGGTGGTAAGACATCCTCCACACCTTTACCGAGTTTTTGATTTAATAGATATGCATATACATAGTTAGTACATTGGTTCTTGATGACATGCATTTTGTATTTATGACTGCAACCACTACATTAGTGTTTGATGCATTGATTGGTATAATTGCAGAAAGATTAGTGCTATTGTGGTCTTGTTTAGGGGTTGTCTGTTATAGACTAGTTGGAGTTCATGCTTTGCGGTTGCATGCACTTTGGATTTTTGTCATGGCATTGTTCATCGTTAGGATGATGGTTAAATTGTTTGACGAGTGTGTGGAGGAGCCCCAATTGATTGCCAATACTACATCCAAATTAGTATTGGTCTTCCACACTCATCATCCATTATGAGGCACCAGCATCCCATTTATATTCGTGCTTGTTGTGAAAGATTGAGGCTTCCTATGCATAGGTCTTTCCTTTGGCCAATGATTAGTCTATGAAACTATCAGTGTTGTTGGTTTTATCTGCATTTACCTAGTGCAGGTACAATCACATCAGTTTCGCATGTTCCTTGGTAAATGTTGGATCATCTCATTAATTGTGTGTGCTTTCTTACTATAATGCCTCCAATTATGTTACCACTGTTTTGTTGACTAAGCCAATTATTAAAATGTGAAACTATTAGTCTAGATGATATGCCTGCTATATCTGGTAGTGGTGATTACTTGCTATGTGCATTCTCCCAGGTATCGGAGGGACATGATCCTTCCATTTTAAGAAAGAATGATTATAGATATTTCTCTTTCCCTAAATCAATGTTGGTTTGAAGCCGCAGTGGATTCTGTTTAGATAATACTTTGACTATTTTAAAGTTTAGGGTAGAAAATTCCACCAGTGTAGGAGGTGAATCAACCACTGGATATGATAAAGCCAACACAAGATCTCTTCCTAGTCTTGGTTGTAAATGCTGCTAATCCAAAAGCACGAAAGATGGTTTCCTTCACTTGATATCAGAACTAAATTGGTCTATCGGAACTGTTGTGTTGTCTAAATGTTTTTATGAGGCTTGATTTCTATGTTTGTGTGAGCCAATGACTAAACATTGGAGATTTGTGTTTGGTTTTACGTACCTAGTGGAATATACAACACCACTGGTTGTACAACAGATCCAACTCTTGGAATTGAAGTACATTGTGTGCTTTTTCATATAAGGTCACTACCTTAACCATTGCTTTGCCTCAGTTTACATTTGCCAAGGATTAAAATGTGGCACAACATTAGTGCAAGGGACAATGATCCTATCATACATTGTGCATTGCACAAGCACATTGCTTGTGCATAATTCTTTATACTATAGAACCATCTCTTTGAATTGTGTGTGATACTTTGTATGAGGCACTCTATTATTGATGTTAATTGGCATTGCCCATGTTCTTCATTAGCCAATGATCAAACTATGTTGCCTTGAGGCATAGGGATGATTTGATTGGACTAGGAGCTATGTACAAACGCATTGATTATGCATTTCTTCTAGTTTCGGTCGCACCAACTCATCAATTTTGTGTGCCTATTATTTTGAAAGAGTGGTTCTTGCATTGAAACATGCATCTATCTTTTTTTTGTAGGCCCAACAACTGGGTGTCCCTGTGAAGTTACATGAGAAGGGGTCCAACAAGAGGCCAAGATGAAGGAAGGCCACTGTAGTCTTCTCTTGATCATCCTTGTGTGCAGGAATTTAGAGAATCCAGAATACCCATCCAAGTAACAAAAGAGAGAACGCTTGGACAATATTTCATGCATTTGATTAATAAAGAGCAAGGGATTGTGATCCTTGCAAGTACCCTTGTTCAATTTCATGTAATCAATATACATTATATAGCCAATAATAGTCCTTTGAGGGATTACTTCATTTTCTACATTAGCAACAATAGTCACACCTCCCTTGTTACGAACACAATGATCATGGCTTACCCATTTACTATCAGCAATAGGATAAATAATACATACTTCAATTAATTTAATTACCTCCTTCTTTACCACTTCCGTCATTTTTTGGGTTAAGGCAACATTGGTGATCAACAACGTACATGTGTTTCATCTTCTTCTAGATTAATCTTATATACATGCATAAAGCTGGGCTAATACCTTTCAAGTCATCATAAGAGTATACAATAGCTGCCCTATGGGACCTCGGAACATTAAACAATTTATCATCTTCCTTATCTGAAAGGTTATCATTAATAATAGTAGGATATATTTTATTTTCATCAAGATATGCATATTTCAAGTGCTCGAGTAAAGGTTTTATTTCAAAACTAGGATCATCCATAGGAGGGGGGGTTCACCTAGATCATCGGGAGGTACATTTAGCTGCAAGATAGGTAGTTGATGTATAAATTCTTGCTCCAACGCTTCTCTTTCTTCTCTTGAGAAGGGTTCTTATTCATCAAGAATATATCTTTCCACCATGTCTCATGAACAGACAGATGAATAAGCAAGACTTACTACTTCATCTTTAACAGTTGGTTCTCTTTCCCAATGCTTCTCACCAAACTTAGAGAAATTGAATCCAGCTTTTCACCTGCACAGCTAATAACCACTTTCTCTTTTGGCAAATTAATTTCAGCAGTAGTAGTATGTAAGAAAGGTCTACCAAATATAATAGGACAAAAGCTATCTTGAGGACAAGCAAGTACTGTGAAGTCAACATGATATTTAATCTTACCTCCAAGAACTTAAACATCTCTAGCAACTCCAACATGCATGAAAAATAACTTCATTATTAGTAAGTTACATAGTTATACCTATCTCTTCAATATAAATAGGATCAATATCACTTTTAATCTCCATGTGCAATGACTGAGGGATAGCAGTTATGCTTGCCCCAAGATCACAAAGTCCATAATAACAAGAAGTCTCGGTTGTGCACGAAATAATAGGTTTACCACATTTATTTGAGTTCCCTTTTACCACTCCAGTTGCATCTTCACATAAATAAATATCATGTGGTTCCTCTTGATTCAGTTCTTAATGGTAGAAACATTAGGATGTACCTGCACTTGTTCATAAGGTGTGCCACACTGATTGGTGGTGCTAGCCACCCAGTTGGGAACCCCAAGAGGAAGGTATGATGAGCACAACAGCAAGTTTCCCTCAGTATGAAACCAAGGTTTAATCGAACCAGTAGGAGAAAGAAACCACTTCTGAAGGTTGATACTAGCTGGCTTGGCGACAGCTCCAGACAATTTGTTTATGGCGCCTATCTGGGTGTAGCTCTGGCACCAGCAGCAACGTGGAACCTGCACACAACACAACCAAAGTACTTTGTCCCAACTTGCAGTGAGGTTGTCAATCTCACTGGTTTGCTATAAACAAAGGATTAAATGTATCGTGTGGTAAAAGATATTTGTTTGCAAGAAACTAAATAATGCTTGTAGAAAGTAAACGGTAATATGAATGTAAAAGACTGGACCGGGGCCCACAGTTCACTAGAGGTGTCTCTCCATAAAGATAAATAACATGCTGGGTAAACAAATTACAGTTGGGCAATTGACAGAAGAAAGAATGCAAGCAATGCATGTACATGTCATGAGGATCACTATGAGATTTACTTGGGCATTACAACATAATACATAGACCGTAATCCAACTGCATCTATGACTAATAATCCACCCGCCGGATATCATCCGAACAACCGTTGGGTATTAAGTTGCAAGCAACAGATTATCGCCTTAAGCAAAGTGTGTAATGTAAACAATACAAATGTCCTTGAACACAAGATTGTTGTTTTCTCCCTAGTAGCAACAACACATCTACAACCTTAGAAGTTGTTGTCACTCTCCCAGATTACTAGAGGCATGAACCCACTATCGAGCATAAATACTCCCTCTTGGAGTCACTAGCATCTACTCGGCCAAGATATCTACTAGCAACGGAGAGCATGCAAGATCATAAACAACATAGAGATGATAAATCACTAATCAACTTGACATAGTACTCAATATTCATCAGATCCCAACAAACACAACATGCAGAATTACATAACGATGATCTTGATCATGATAGGCAGCTCACAAAAGATCTAAACATGAAGCACATGGAGGAGAAGACATCCATCTAGCTACTGCTATGGACCCATAGTCCAAGGTAGACTACTCACACATCACTTCGGAGACAGGCATGGTGATGAAGAAGGCCTCTGGTGGTGATTCCCCTCTCCGGCAGGGTGTCGGGAAGAGCTTCTGGACGCTCCCGATCTCGCCTCGATGACGGCGGCGGCTTGCAGTATGTTTTCTGGAAAAGAGTTTGGGCCCCTAGGGTTTTCGCATCGAGGGGATTAAATAGGCGGAAGGGCGATGTCAGGGGGTGGACCAGGCGGTCACACCCCCTGGTGGCGCGGCCTAGGCTTGGCCCGTGCCACCATAGGGTGTGGCTGGCCCCTGGTCCGTCTCCTGCTCTCCTTTGGACTCTGTCTTCGTGTTTCGTCCATTTCTGAGAATATTTCCTGTGTAACTTTTCTGAAACACAAAAACAGCAGAAAACAGGGAACTGGCACTGTGGCGTCTTGTTAATAGGTTAGTTCCAGAAAATGCATAAAAATGCCATGAAGTGTAAACAAAACACAAAGAAAATGGTGCATAAACAAGCATGGAGCATCAAAAATTATAGATACGTTTGAGACGTATCACACACTTTTGTGCACCTTTTCTCATTATAGCATCCGTAATATCTTTATTTTCCCAAATCTTAGCAGGATATCGAGGCTTCTCATAAAACTCTCTTAAGTTAAAGTTGCAAGTATCTCAATAGGATTATGAACCATAGGTGTTGGTACATTTAGGAGGTTCATAAACAACAAATCCTTCTTTAGTAAAGCAACATGCTCAGCAAATGCTTTAGCAACTTCAACAATGACATGACGATCTTGGTTGAACCTTTCACTCAAATCTTTGAATTGACCAAAATAGAGAATATTTCAACACATTTATAACCAAATACCATAGTTGGTTCATTACCTTTAACAAGATCTGAGTTATTAGTATTTTCAAAAATCTTGTCCAATAATTCCCATGCTTCATCAGCCATTCTAAGCATGAGACTTCCTTCATAAGAATTGTCCAGGAACTCCTTATGACATTCAGCCAGCCTCACATGAATATTTATCAATATAATACCTTTAGAAAATCCATGATTAGGGTTTTTGAGAAGAAGTCCCTTCAATCTTCCCCCAAGCTTGAGCAATACTTTCTACTGGATGAGGCAAAAAATTATCAATAAGAGAACAATCACAATAAGCCTTAAAAGGAGAGTAATAGTTAAAATAGAAAGCCTTGTTTAGATATTCCCAATAAAGTCCATCAGAATGATTTACTAAATGATACCGCTATTTTTCTTCGTCATGCAAAGACACACAAAATAATTTCTTCTTAACATCATCATGAGATATAGATAATTTAAATAGAGAACATCCTGCTTTTAGCTTTTATAAGTGATCAGAAGGTCCATGAATCCTATCGCCAATAAATGGATCCTTCATAATATCCTTCACTACATGAGGAGGAATAATAAAACTTGGCTCTTTCTTCTCTCCACAACTTTTCAGGATTTTTAGAGACTGAAAATAGCTCATAAGATATGCATTAACCTGTTCCCTTGTAGAAAACATGGCTAACACAAATAGTAACAAAAACAAACAAAGTAATAAAGAAATAAAAACAACTATTAAGTAACATTAGCAAACAACTTACCAAAATCACTATGCTCCTCGGTAACATTGTCAGAAAAGTATCTTGATAAACCACAAGTGTACGGGAACAATAATATTACTTTTCTATATGAAATGTTTATCAAACTCACGAGAACTGAAGGAATTGGTTCACAAGTTTGAAAAATTAACAATAAAAGTTGTAAAGTGATTTTGGTGTTTTTGGGTATAAGTTGCAAGAAACAAAACAAGTAAGTAAAAGCAAATAAAAAGGTCACAAGTAACCGCTCTTTTAACAGAAAAGCCCAATCCTCTATGCATAAGAGGGCAGGCTTGAGTGTGCACGTATATGAAACAAATGTTTCCAAGGGCAGCTGGAATTAACCTATGAAATAGATTTCTACAAGAATATGGTAAATAAAATATCAAATTCTAGTCTTCTAGGACATAGCCATAAATAGGTGCAACCATTACCATGCGTAATTACACCCCTAGTGATTGATCTCAAGGCCAGTACCGTACGCAATCAAGGGAGTTATTAAGACTAAAAAGTCTAACCAATTTTGTAAGTTCTAATGTCTCCGATCAAGAACCTACTTATTGTGACTCTATGGATTGGAAACATGTTTCTATCACTCACCATTCCTCCCCATATCATTGCTTTAAGGTGCATCCTTATGAGCCCTTAAAGGTGAACTAATTAATTCATAATCGACGTTGATATATTACCATCATAAAACTACATCAAAGCATAAAAGTTGACCCAATATATACTCATTGTAAATTATATAGAAACCATAGTTAAGTTATCGTAAGCCCTCGGCAACATATATAGAGAACTACTCAATGATGATCAGTGGCATAATGAATACAACACAATCGGATAATATAATTTCACCACAAAATAATGTTGAAGCACAAACATGAACAAGGTTTAATAAAGATGATCTAGGGTTCCCAGAGGAGATGATGATGGTGACGTTGTTGTAGATGATGATGAAGACACTTCTCTCCACACCAAGGGAGAGTTGGTAGCGATGATGGTGTCGATTTCCCCTCGGTGATGGCCGCGGAGCAGCAGGATCTTCTGTCTCCCATAGAAGAAGCAGACTTTCACCTCCGTGTCCGCCTCAGAAAAATACGTGAAAAATTGGGCGTGAGTATTTCCATGATACGGAGACCCTAAAAAAAGGAGGACATGAGGCGACGCTCAGGGCCAAAGTTGGACCCCACCAGGCGGCCAAGAAGCCAGGTCGCATGGTGGACCCTTTTTGGGGCCTCCCAAGGTCCATTACTCAGCTCCTCCCTATCGGTGACAATCCTCCTTGTGATGAAAACACCAATTGTATAAATTATAGCTCCTTTTGAGTCCGTATGGATACTTGAAAGTGCAAAATACACAAAAACGAGATTTTGTCTTGCAGAGTTAAATAATTATGCAAAAGGTTTGGAAGAAACCCTCAGAAATCATCTAAAAGTGATCAAATAACTCAAGATCAATCCAAATATCAAGTAAATCTAAAACCAAAAGTTCCAAATGATGATACCATTTGCACGTTTCAGTTGCCACACCTCTGGGCTATTGTGCACTTGTGCCTACCGCAGATCCACGCTTGTGCGCTCAGCAGTGACCACAACCGCATGCCTGCGGAAGCCACCACTCAACCATAGGCGGCATATAGGGGGTCCCATGAGTTGATCCTCCGGCGATTCTTTGACATAGTGACGCACATCCTCTCTTACTGTTAAAGATCTCCTTGATAATCATCTTCAACAATTCAGTTCCTCATAGCAACACCTCTTGCGTTTTTGGTTTCTGCAAATCACTCCAGTAATTAATAAAGTGAAAAATCATGTAGATAATATCACATGGATCAGATGGCATAACATTGTCAAAACTTGCCTTATTTCTAGTTTTCTAATTAATCCAGAAAATAGCATCTAAACAGATATTCCCTATAACCCTTCCTGGCCTTGTAAATTATTTAGCCATTCATTTACTTCAGCCATATACTTTGGTTGGGGAATTAAAGGCACATAAAAGCATATTTCAAACAAATATAGCAATGGGACATGAAAACAACAAACGATCTATGCTCTTGAGCAGCACAAAACATACACCGCAGAGATCCTCACATCCCCTCTTCTTCAATTTAACTTTAGTTAGTCTTACCCCCACAGCAAAACAACATGAAAAGTTCAGAAGTTTCTTAAAAACTTTAACATGGGTTTTTGTTTGCAAGGCATTGTATAAGAATTTGATAGTAAATCCTTTTTTCCCTAGCTTCCAAGCCAGCTTGTCATCCCCTTGTCCTAGATCCACGCCATGAATAATGTCTAATAGCTTGCACGTTGTCATCCCCTTGTCCTAGATTCACACCATGAACATGTCTAACAGCTTGCATCTCTCAGCAGACATAAAATGGCCTTGTCCTAGATTCAATAAAAGTATCTCCTAAAAATTAGAGATGCTCCATGTGATTGCAGAACTTTATCCACAATAATGTTTTTATTGAAAGACAGATCATACAATGTGGGAAAAGCTTCTGCAAAAGATTTTTTCTATGGCATACATCTTCCCAAAATATGGTTTATTCTATGGTAGCAGAACTACGTCGCAAAATATGGATTTCATTTCATTAATCCTAACGAAAATTAAGATATATATCCCAGTTCTTGGGTCAAGGTTTCTTTTGAAGATACTTTTTCTTCAGTATTTCTTGCCAAGCAGCATCTTCATCCTCTAATGTCCACATCTACTTACTCAAAAGACTGATATTCATCCAAATCGATCATACATCTGGGCAGCTCGGCCCAAATGAATTCGTGTACAGAATACGACCATACTTTTGTGAGGATGAACAGTGAGCAAGACAACCCCGCGCCACGAACCCATCATCATCATAGTAGCTGAGCTGGTTCCATCCCCATGTGCAATCAATTTGGCGGCAACATGAGAAATAGAACATTTCGTCAAAGCGCAGAACTTCTGTCAGCGAACAAGTAACCACACCTCCAAAAAACTATATTATCAAGCATATCTGGTCCTGCACTTTTCGAATGCTCCCAATGAAATAGGACGTGCTATACTGTAGCTAGGCATGCAGTGCCACCATGGCAATCAGATGTGCTAGCTCACGACGGAGTTGACGGCATTGTTGCTGAGCGAATTGGCTGCTTAGCTGAAGGCTACCTTTTCCTTTCAAGATAGACGACATGGCCGCATGGCCGTGACTGTATCCACCTTTGGGCCGGGGCCGGTCCGATCATGTTTGACTACTGCTTTTTATTCCTTATTTCATGTGTATATAAAGCAGCCAAGACAATTCGGACAGATGGTTTCAGTGACGCGGCGTTGTAGCATTATGATGGTGGTGCTAGCTAGCTGGTGGTTGGACTGGTGATCAAGAGGCGCCTAGTCGTATTTGGCACAAAGAAAACGCTGTATTTCTAGTGGAAAAGAGAACTTCAGTCATGGGGCTTCCTAAAAAACCCTGAGATTCTAAATGTTGTTAACACTTCAAGCTTTCTTAGATACTTTTAGATGCCTGCACCAAGGCAGACAGAACCCAAGTTGTTTAACTCTAAAAACAATCTTCACTCCACATGACTCTGCGATTGCAGGCAAAAGTTCTCAAAATCGAGGGACCTCTCGATATGCAAGCTGCTTTGAAAATCTTGAGACATCGTTGCTGGTACCAACATATCGCAAAGTGGCAATTTTATGTGTGGGAGAGACGCAAAACTAGACGCCAGTGGAGCAATGTTTAACAGTTAGACGCTATTAGTGCTAACCTTCCAGAGTGGTCATGGTCGTAGTCAACTCCTGCTTGTGCGGCTTTCGACGGCCTAAATCAAACGCCTGTACGTGATCTCGTGAATCCTCCAATCAGAACCTCCTGAGGTGGTCGTGCACATGGAAGCACAAGGCACACGCACTGATGCACAATCCAGGGACCGCACAGATAAAGGAATATAAATGGAAGGAACGAACCCAGCGACTGGGAAATACTAGCTCGATACATATATAGCTTTTCCATGTCTTTGGGTTACATGTTTCTTCTGAGGGAGCTGAATATGTACGTATGGTATAGGGAACTGCTAAATAGGAAACGGATTTGCATTTGCTATATTTGCATCTACATACTCCCTCCGTTTAGAAATATAAGATGTTTTAGATTTATGAAGCTAATGTATCTAGACATCTTTTAGTGTATAGATTCGAACGAACCTATACACTAAAAGATGTCTAAATACATTCGCTTCACAAAGCTAAAACATCTTATATTTCCGAACGGAGGGAGTATTTGCTAAACGAGTCTAACTCTGGTAAAGTAACAGCCATAAAAAGAAGTATAGACTAACAAAATGGAACATGATATATAGACCAAAGGACATGTGTGGGTTGGAAATCAAATATTTAGACTTAAAAATATATCTTACTTAGAAAGTGGTTATATAAGTATCTCAACGAGGAAGGTGTATGGCAAAAGCTACTACATAACAAATACCTTCACTCTAAAACTTAATCTCGGGTTTAGCCAAACCAACTAACTCACCATATTTATTTTAAAAAAACTCGCTGTGGGGGTCTCCCCCACCGCTTTCCTTTTAAAAAAAAACTAACTCACCATTTTGGAAAGGTCTAATAAATTTTAAGAATGATTTTTTCGGCAGATGGTCCTTTGCAATCGGTAAAATATGGAATGAACACTAGGTGTTAGGAAGATACTTGGTTACGGGACAAGCCGTTGACTCAGCAGTGCCCATCCCTTTATAATATAGTGCAATGCACAAATGTTTCGGTTGCAAACATTTTGTCAACCATTACTTTGAACATAGTTTTTAGGAGGACCATGAAGGGAATAAATGGGATATATGGTTACATTTGGTAGAGAGACTCATGCATGTCCGTTTGTCCGAACAAGAAGATGGTTTTTAAATGGAAATTAACAATGAAACATTTATGGTCAAATATATATAGTTAGACATGATTAACGGTCACACAAGGTTTCTTCATAATTACATATTGAATATTAAGATACCTCTTAAAATCAGGATTTTATGCAGTTCTCCATCGAAAGGTAATTCTTGATAATCTTGTAAAACGGAATTGGCATTGTTGCACGAAATGTTGTTTCTGCGATCAAGATGAAACAATATAACATTTATTCATTGCACGCCTAAATCCTATGGTAAATTGTTCACAAGGATTGTACTATTCATCCGCCAACTAATATTACAAACTTATTTGGGAAGTGGTTGAATGGGGTGGAAAAGAAAGAAATTAAAAGCTCACATTAGAGTCGGTGTATGTTCTTTACTTTGGGCCATATGGCATTTCTGAAATAACTATATATTTAACATAGCAAGTCTTCCCTCATTCCTGCAGGTTATGCTTTGGCAGTTCATTGTATCATTTATGGTCATATCTTATTTGAAGATAGGACCATAAATGATCCAATGAATATTGGGTGCAATCTTTTGGCAGCCGGTAGATAGAAGACTAACATGTTAGTGCCAAGGAGTTGCATGTTTCTGAGGTTTTTTAGAGGGCTCATACATCTATCAAATTCTTTGTGCTCCATGTGTAATAATTCGTGATACTCTATAAGTCATGCTTTAATAATGTAATAAAAGGTCATGTGCATCGATTAAAATAGAGGCAAGGGCCTCCCTTTTCGTAAAAAGAGAGAACGCATTCCACTTAATGAGGCTTTGCAAATACCTCATACTGACATTGTCTAAACGGCAAGGACAAACTCACTCCAAGTTGGATTGAGCTATCAAGCGTGTCTAAATCTGGGTACCCTGCTTCGATAAGTCAACCATCGGCAGCGGTGCCCCGTGGGTGTCATTTCCTTATTGGAGGCGTTGTGGGCCTATCCTCGTTTACTATGTGTTGTAGGGGGAACCCCTGTTTCAAAATTCCCAAGTCAAATGATTGAAATATTCCTGCATCGTTGATGCATGCAAAATGCATGCATCAACTTTGTAGTTTATTGTGATAAAATATTTATTATTTTATAACTTTATTATATTTATTGGGACTAACCATCTAATAGTTGCAAAAGTGCACAAGTTCTTGTTTTACACTTTGTTGTGTAGGAAAAAACATGAATATGGAAGAAATTTCTCATTATGGCAAGATTTAGAGTTTTCTGAAATCTGTCCTGCTGAACACCTTTCAAAGATTGACTTGGAACAGACTGAAGATGATGTCAAATAAAACAGTTATTAACATGAAGTTGTGGGGAGTTTTAAGTCGTATGACTTAGAGTAAAAAATTCTCCCTATCAGAGTTCGTATGCCCGTATTTCTGAAGGATCCAGAAGCAGTTCAGGATCACGTAAATCAGTGACGTGATTGACTCAAACTCCTTCCATATATGATGGATTCGGCCAAGCCATGACTTTATGTACTCCCAAGGGACATAGGAAAGGCCTAGGAAGGTTCTAGAGGTGCCCAAGAGCCCTTGGATCCAAGGGTTTACATTCGATGGCCCTGGTGAAGTCTCCAACACTATATACTGATTGGAAACCATATTTTCTGGAGGCACCACCCATAGCTGCGAATTTGCCTCCCCCTGGGTGCCATCTCCAAGGGGGAGGGCTCCTCTACAGTACCAAGAAGGTCCAAGGAATAAGGAGGACAAGGGGCGGTGCTCTGCTCGGGCCAGCCGCCGCCAGGGCCCTGCGCTGCCGGCGGTGTGGCCGCCCTTCACCGGTGCCTCCACCGGCGCCTCCTTTGCTCGAGATGCCGCCTCTCCCCCTTAGGGAGGGACCTCTCCATCATCATCTACAATACCTCTTCATCATCCCCACTGTAATCTCTTGGCAAGCACGATGTTTGACGCAATATATTGTTTTCCAATGATCTATTGTATCTATATCTATGTTTGAGTAGTGATTTATTCTTGGCAATTGTGAAATACTTTGTTGACTGGTTGCATACAAGTTTGTTATCTTCTATGATGGTCTTATGTACTGATATATGAGTGCACACTGGGGGATGCATAAGTTTGTCACCGTTGCATGTTGTTAGGAGGAGGGATGGACGGAGTTGAACAGAAACCGTATTCCAAAACTTATATGCATGCTATATTAATTTATGATTAATTAACGGGGAATATGTTGGGGACCTTAGAACTTAAAGCAGTGGTTCGACATACTTGTCTTAATGAATCTTTGTTAGCACATTCACTTGTCCTAGGGACCAATCACTAGGGTGTGTAGTAGTTTATTTACTTGACTACTCCGATTTATGGCTCCACCTAGAAGAAACAATAGACTTTCTTTAAAAGAGTTAGGTGTTATGCATCTAGCTAGTATCAGATAAATTATTCTTCACTAATTCTGCCAACCAACAAATGAAATAGAAATTTGCTAGAACACTTGCTCCCAAGAGCTACCCTCTCTTCACATTACTTGCTTTTACTTTACATGATTTAGATAGTTTTACTTTCCGTATTTACTTTTAGCACTAGGTAGTTTTACTTACCATTTTCTAGTTACAAGCAAAGTACCTTACACCTTGTAGTTCATTGCATTGCATAAAAGACCATATAAGTGGGTTATAGGGCTTTAGAGAATGGATAGTTTACCTTCAGCTCCTCGTGGATTCGACACTCCATACTTCTTGAATTATGCTACAATGATTCCCTGCTCTTGGGGATTATCAAACGTCCTCCCTTTGGGGGCATCATCTTTGGAGCCATACGTCGGCCGGAGGGACCTATGGATGGCTTTAGTGATGGATGCAGGTCTTCACGTGCTCCTCGCGTGGTTGCCAAGGCTCTGTAGCATTGCATACTGCTGCATCAACTGCGGGTCTCGAAATCATGACGCAGTGGGATCTCATTGGTGGAAGAGTGATTATCATTGCGATCAGGCGGTGACATTGTCTGGTTTTGTAGCAGCACTGACGGTAAGCCTAGATAAGTCAATTCATTGATGCCTCCTGAATATGGGTCAAAGAAAGATGGTGGCAACTGGAGAGTGCACATACAATGGATGATGAGAACCGGCTAGATAGGTTTGTGCTCATGTATCGCGGTTGTAAGGCTTGGTGAGGCCTCCAGATTTATATGATGTGCGTGGGAGGTCAGCGCACATGCATGGCCCCGATCATGGACACCCACATCATCTAGCTTGTATGTGTAGAAATAGTTGCCTTCTGGAAGGCGGTTTTGGATTAATTAATGTTGACGAAGGAATGACCCATCGGGTCCTCATATTTGGTCTATCCGGTCTTAGGCCCAGGAGTGAAACCTTTGAAGGGAGGATCAAGGGCCACGAGCACAACCAACTGGCGCGGCCCAGGAGCCAAGACTTGGCGTACACTGCAAGGACTCGAAGGAGAAGACCTAGTCAAATTAGGACTCGTTTAGGGTTTCACCTATCGCCTCTATCTGTAGCTAACTTGGGGAGCAATCCTGAGACCCAACCTTCGCATATAAAAGGTTGGGAGGGAGAGCCAAGAACCTCTCTAGACTTTTTCCACCTTCCACCCAAGCACTTGAATCCTTGAGAGCTCCTCAACTCCGGCTAGATCAATCTATGCCACAGCTGTAAACACCACCACTGTAACACCCAAGCAATAAAGTCAGACAAATAGGACATAGGTATTTACCCGCCAAGGGGGCCGAACCTGGGTAAACTCTTGTGCGCCCTCATCTTGTCCGATCGCCGTCGAGTTCGCCGGATCCCCTATTCGCACTATGAATCGAAAGCCCTCAAGCATGGGCATTGCCGAGGATAAACCTTGTCAGATGTATTTGTTTTGTCTAGCTTTGTTGGATAATATAATTAAAAGCTTTGTTGGAAGGTGGTTTCCAACCATTTTTTGTAAAAACAACTAAAATGGATGAATAGGTCGACTAGGGGTGGGGGTGAATAGGTGACCACCAAATTGTATTTTTTTCTTTAACAATTTAGGGATAAACAAGTAATATAAGTACTCACATCATGCAACTAGGTGGGCAACTAATGTAGCAAGATACAACTAGCTACATAATGTAATCAATATAGGAAGGTATAGCAAGTAAGTGAAGCTTTAGAGATAACCGCACAATGAAGGCCATGCTGTATTCTGAAGTTCACACCTTTGAGCGTGTTGGTCTCCCTTGGAGCTATGTGGTGATGCAATGCCCAAAAATAGCCATAATGGCTCACCATGTTCTCCTCATTTCGTCACACAATACGAGGGTGCGATGATCCACTATGTTGACCTTTTTGAGGCACCAACCAAACCTTCATAAACAAGCCTAGGCAATCTCCACATCTCAATTGGAGGTTCAGGGAACGCACCTAAGATTTACACCATAACGATTAACCTCCAGGATGACTCTACTGACTAGCGTGCTGATGCATATAAATGCATCCATGATCTATGTAGTTTTATTAGGTCATATTTATTTATTTGATAGATTATTAACTACATATACAT
Source organism: Dactylis glomerata (assembly GCA_007115705.1). Classification (NCBI taxonomy): domain Eukaryota; kingdom Viridiplantae; phylum Streptophyta; class Magnoliopsida; order Poales; family Poaceae; genus Dactylis; species Dactylis glomerata. The sequence goes on along the minus strand of QXEO01001880.1, from coordinate 29,904 downwards.
TTTTTCATTGAATCCAGGGATTTCTTAAACAATTCCTTTTATTTGGTTTTAGCTCAGCATGACAAGTTTACCTGTTTTTGCATATTTTCACTTCAGGGACCTTTCGAATGTCAAACAGATCGAATACTTTTGCCACATCATTATTTTGGGAAATCAAGGACCATGAGAAGAAGAATTCAACATGGCAAGAATGCCACGAGGGAAAAAGAGGGGGGCACCATTCGGCCAGACTTCTTGGCTACATGGTGGGTCCCATCTCCCCCTTGTGGGGAACCATATTGACCTAAAACCAACTATAAAAGAGACCTCCCCGTGGAATCTCGCGACGGGGCGGTGAAGAAACATAAAATGCACAATATGAGTCTACAGACTGTGAGGATAGTAGGGGATCTGCTGCCAGAGCCGCTGTTGGAGCCGCTCCTGGTTGCCTCTTCATCTCCGTCTCCTTCAGCACCATGTTGAAGAGGGAGTAGTTCATCCCTATACTATGAGATTGTGGAAGTAACTTGTATCATTCTCTCTCTTGTGCTTCACTAATTAGAGTCACATCAGCTGCCTATCATGATTGTGACCATATTCGTGTTACCCCTATGATGGATCTTTGGTTTATGAGATACAAATATATTTTTGAACTTCATTTATGAATATATGTATATGTTATCCTGTTCTTCTATGCTTATTCTGATCAAACTAGTATGCTAGGGCTTGTGAGGGTGTGTGTGCATTAGTTGGAGTAATCTGGTAGTAAGCTTGGGGAAGTGACAACAATTTTCGAGCTACTACAGTTTTTTACCTTTCTATGTTTGCCTCACTAGGTAGAAAGAATTAATTTTGCATAAATCGTCTAGTGAAAAAGGATGGCACTGTTAGAAAGGATGCATATTTTTTCAACATTGTGCTACATTTTTAATGCAATACGCGGTTAGTTCTTAAATTTTGCTTGAGGTAGATTCCCTTTTCAAAGGATTACTAGTGAGTTGTGTGGTATCATCTCTATGTTATAACATGGTGCCCATATTTATGCTTATCTAGTACATCATCTGTGTTTGCATGCTCATAATTTGTCATTTGTGCTATCGCCACCATATTTATGAGAGAGATCAAGTAAAACCATGATCCTCGGACCTATTTTAGCCTTAAGAAAAGCCTTCCATTAATTTGCATGTTGTCTTACTTTCAGTTATTATACAAAAAATTCAGAAAAATACTTGTTACTAATTCCTTTTATTTTGTTTTGTAAGATGGTGAGCTGTGGGTGCATGACAACCACCACAATTAGTTGGGCACAAAAAACTATTGTTCTTCTGTTGAAGGTTGCTAGAAGAGTTCAAAGAAAGAATCACCTTTTCTTTCTCGAGAGTATGATAGAAACCCTCGAGTGACCCTTGTGGGGAAAACATCGCTTGATGCATCACTCTGCGCTTGGAGTCCCAAGAACGGCATTTTAAAGAGTAGAATTGCTACCATCATGTGCGGAAACACCCCAAGAGTAATAAGACCCGGGATCAAATTCCTTTGGTGTTTCAATAGATTGGGATATCCTCTTCCAAACCCTAAAGTGTCAGGGGAGCTGGAGCACTAGGGAGGGAGGTCACGGAGATCTGGCGTAGGGACAGATCTTTTGAGAGACCATACATATAGACCTACTTCTGACCAAATGTCTAGGCATACCAGGGCGACAGACCAAATTCCAAACTCTGGAAAAGAACCCCTAAACCTTTTACAAGAAGGGTTGGAGCAGACAACCCCCAAAACATCTGGGTAAAGGTCTGGGCAAACATCCAGAATACCAGGATGATGCACAATTTTGTGCACCCTGGAATTTCTACCCCAAAACAACTCCGCTAGAACTACTAGGGCCCAAAACATCTGGGGAATAACTCCGGAATATCCTGGTCTGGGACTAAATCACACATCAACTAGAAAATGAGGGTGATGCTCTTGACCAAGGGAAGACTTAAGGTAGCATATTTGTCGATGTGTGTACGTATTCATATTCCTCCCATACCTTTTGAAGGAGACCCCTCTTGATAGTACTTATTTAATGATAGAAATAACGAAAATAGTCGAGACTCCGTCTCCTTTCTCTTTTTGCATTCAGGGGTTCAGTCTCCAACCATCTATGGACCATTCCAATTGTGCGAAGGCATTGTCATCAGGTTAAGCACATGGTTAGTCCTCTAATCATGTTTTTCTGAACACGAAAACCACTTAGGGAAGGAAATTCTCTTTCACTCATAATCTATTTATCATGTCCCACACAAGAAATAGGTGAGGGATGGCTAGTTATACCCCTACTCCCAAAATAATAACAAAAATATTGTGCCAAAAATGTCTTACATGTGCATTTGCTCCTTTCTCCGCATGGAGGTAGTCTCAAAAGTATGATATGATGACCTAACTTCTGAGACCAGGACTATCTACGTGATCGTCTGAGTGCGCTTGGTCTCGCAAGAACCGATCTTGCAAGAACCAACCATTGAAATTCCAGCCTCAGAGCATCCAGTAGGAATCCCAATAGCTGGTCTCGCAAGATCGGTTCTTAGCCACTATTAAGAGCCCAACACAATTTGGCGGCCTATTGGGGGTGGCTACCTCTAGCGGCGATGCCCGATAGGCCATCCAATAGATTTTGTCTATTGTTTAGCAAATATAATCATATTTCTACCTAAAAGTGCAACCATATGTTACTAAACGTAGATATAAATTCATATAACATTTTCAATATAGATTTAGTCAAATGATTGGTGTGTTACATGCCCATAAACCAGATATTGCATTTTGCCTTTTTACATACCACTCAGAATCAATCCAGCACATACATTGCATGTTTACTTTACTCCTAATAATTAATGAAAATATAGCACATGCACAGATCACAATAATAACCAAAGTAACACTTACATTGTGTTGTGCATAGGCATAGAAATGCCAAATGCCTGACTGTTCATCCCATTCGAAAGCAACGGCTTTGTCTGGCAAACATTTGTGGACGCGGCAAAGCTCGGTTCAAAGGGCAATTTGCATTTTTCGCAAAGAGCAGTATCTGTCAGTGTGGGTGTGCAACCCAGCCCTGCATTGATCAACTGAATCATCAATTTTGCAGGTTCAGAAAGGCCTCAATAAAGGTAGTGGCTCCTGCCAGGGAGTGTTGCTAGCTGGTGCCTTCAATTATGGGTCCGAATCCATCTCGTGTTTGCTCTCAATTATAGGGCGCAAAACGAATATGCAATGATTCGCGCCGTTGCAATTTCTAGACGATACCATTGATATGTATATATATGTGATATTCAAATGTCCCTTGGCCGGTGGCCCTCGATCTTATGATTGCAGGCACACACTACACTAGCTAGCCGCTGTTCTTTTATATGCTACTCCCCGTCTCCCCCGTGAAACATTGTACTTATTAAAGCACTTACCCGCCATTACCATTTGTGCAGCAAAATAAAGCACGGACCGATCGGCCTAAACTATGAGTGCAAGTACCCAGTGAGAGCAGCTGCATTAGCTAGCCTTAAAAAGACTGTCTGTCGAATCACCAACTTCATGTTGGACCATATGTATACTAGCTAAATGTACTTGCTAGGCAAACTAACCGAAGATCTTTTGAAACTATCCAAGTTTGCTTGGCTATCTATCAGCATTGCAAAACCCACAAGCCTTGCTAAGCATCTTGCAGATGGATGGTCTGTTTTGCTCTTTTTTGTTGCTGACGCTGCATTGGTCTGTTTTGCTCTTTCTGTTCTTGCCTTGTTCTTTTCTTTCTCGATTCAGGCCCAACACCAAAGATAATGTCCGGCTTGCGGTACAACCAAACCAACCCACTCCGACCCGGAATGACAAATTAAACGCCTACCTGTACTTCGGTCGAGTAGAGTTCGCATGTCTTTTCTCCTTTGCTGAACAAGAGGCACATGAGGTGCCTGCACCCGCAACGCAACGTACGCGTGGCAACATGGTACTGTACTGTCTAACCGCCTTCTCTACTGGTGTTGCTTCACTGGGAGAGAAAGCTAGCCCAGCAATCGGGAGCTAGAAATGGCACTCGAATGCCCAAAACTCAAAACATAGACCAAGTTACATGTAGCCTTTTATTTTTAAACATTTGAAACTTGTATTTTAAAATTTCAAAAAATCTAAAATAAAATTTTAAAGTATACTACAAACCGTGCAAAATATCAATATGAAATACTTAATATTTTAAAACCAGACATATTATATAGTGAAGAGCACACATTTCAACACTATATAATTTTGTCAGATTTTTTCATTTTTATGTAGCCTATAATATAAAGTATTTCATACTGACATTTTAAACGTTTGTAGTACTCATCATTGGCTATCTCCAAAATTTTGTTTATGATTTTTTTAAAAACTTTGAAGTATGAATTTTAAATATTTGAAAATGAAGGACTACCTATAGCTCTGTCTACGCTTGTCCACTCTCAATCGAATACAATTTATCTTGCCAATTTATGGCACGGCTGGGACTTGAACAGAGACGGTTTAGGAAGGCACGTGTTCCGCCGACCTATGAGTGTGATTCGTTTGTCGATCGATCTCAAGCTAATTGCCTACTACATCTGGCCATTTTACGGAGAATGTTTCAGAATTTTGGTATGGTGAAGTAAAAAATATAATCTCTCTGATCCATATTAGAAACAACTACTAATATGGATCAGAGGAGTACTATTGCTTAACTAGGGTTGGGGGAGGGGGCAATTATCCCCCTCGCTCACGTAAGAATGTAATGTAAAACATACTTAATATACACTTGTCTGGAAAGAGTATGTTAGTCCTAGATCTTTGATGGTACTATAAGTAATGCTATTTCAATACAAAGTGATTAAAGGATTTAATTTGTGATACGCCTTTGTTAGCACCCATAATTATATCAATATAATAATACACTGGAATCACTTCTAATTAAGATATTTGTTCGAGCGTTGTGTTTTAGAGATCACTTTCATGATAACGAGTGATATTAAAAATCTACACCGACACACATATACATATACAAACTCATATCTGCTCACCACATAATTTATGCAACTTTGTAAATTAATTCAAGGAATTTTTTCTAAAACATATAAGTTAAAATTAGCACAATGAGTGAGACGCCGGGTCATATTTTTCCTAGTTGGATTAGCACTAGTACTAGTGGTAATGAGGTAGTTTGGGCGATCGTCTGACCCCGCCCTATAGGGTCCTCTACCACTGGATATGACCTCAAATGACCCATCTCTTTAGTAAGTAGTATTGTGTTCATCTGTTCGAATGAATAAGGATTATACTGTTCTGAAAAGTAAAACAATGTAATGTTTAACCAAGTTTTTAAATTAATTATTGACATGCATGATACAAAATCAATACTATTAGATATATCATGACATTTTTCCATACGATATTTATATAATATTATAATTATTTTATATTTTTTCTAAATACTTAGCTTGGCTAAAAAAAAAATATAAGTCTTATTCGTTGAGACAGGGTAAGTAGGGCTAGAGGCAGTGCACCATATTAGTATATGTGCACATAAGCATTTTTTACAATTAATACCAAATATATTTATAGCAACAAAGAGATACACGAGCTATCTCCAACGGTTAAAAAATGAAGTCTAAAAGAAACAAGAAAATCTTTGAGGCTAATAAACTCTTTCTTCTTCAATGACACAATCTTGTACTTTTTTTGAAGGCAGTCGAAGATAGATACCAAGTCATAAACCTTTAATTACCAACGAAGATTCTCCCATATTTTAATTTGAGACCCAATGCCAATAATATGTGCATGCACCATGCGCGCACCATTCAAGTAGTCAATCAACATCTGCAAAAACACCAACACTAGTATATATACCAGGAAAAACCAACCAAACAGTCGACATTGCTGGGACTCGAGAGTGCTCACATAAGCATGTTTGTGTAGTAGTGTCAGCATGGAACTAGAATTACTGCAGAGGTAAACAAAAACAATGTCTTGGATCAATCATTTTTATGCAAACTTCCGTTAACTAAAGCAATGGTGACTGGTGAGGTGATTGGCGACATGCATCCCAGAGTCCAAAGCTACAATATCTTTGTTCTTGGTTCTTACCCCCTCTGTGTTGTGGGTCGGTTGGCCGTCTGATCCCGTTGTCTCCGACCATATCTTTGGACAGGGATGTGCCTGCCAATCCCGCCGCTGATCTCCGGCCACATCTCACTCGTTCCGTTAGTCGATCTCGCTGATCAAGAACAGGTGGCAGAGAGTGGACTAAAAGAGATCACATGCATGGCAGCGTCCGATCGACGGGTGAAGATCGATCGTCGCCGGGAAGCGATGCAACTGCCGGCCTTTCCAGCGGCCAGTACGCCATGAGAAGCAACTCACCCACGCGCCGTGTCGGCCGTGCGCTTCGATCCAGACGATTTTGCGTGCTCCCGCGCGTCCGTAGCTCGTTGTTGCCCTGCTGGGTTCTCAAGTGCGTTATTTCTTGGGCGAAGAGAGGAACAGATCCCCGCATTGCCTAGTGGTGCCGAATACAATAGAAAATCTGTGGGGACTTTTTGTTACCGACGGAGGAAGCAAGAACGCAAGATTCAGCTTTGCGGATTTTGCTTCGGCAAATTACTCTACTCTGTGTTTTATAGCGGCGTATAATAGCGTGCACACGATCAGATACTATTTGGAAATATAAAATTGGATGCGGATTGTCCCGAGCCCATGAGAGCCCACACGGATAGTTATGTTTCTTACTTCTGCGCGGGGATATTTACATATTTTCTGGATAAGAAAAAATGTTAATATGGAAATGATACAAATTACAGGCAACCTTTGCACCAACTCAATATCAAATATTGGCTAGGAGAGTAAACTTGCTACGCAAAAGAGTAAAACCTAGGCTAATAACAACCGAGACATATGTAAGGGCACGTACAATGGGGTGATATTAGCCTTCCCTTAGAGGTGCCATGTAGGATTTTTGCCTAGTTGGAGGAGAGAGAAATAAGAAAGGGAAGGTTGCCTTCCCTTAGCTAAGGGATGATCCCTTAGAAAATAAGAGAAGGCTATTTTATGCATTGTATCAATTGTCTTCCCTTAGCCAATTAATTTCATACTAAAAATAACTATTTCGCATTAATTGTTAGGGATGACAAAGAGATTATGCATTGTATAAGTCATCTCTAGTGCTTTCTCTAGATGATGTGGAGGGCTAAGAGAAGGCATGCCTTCTTTACCATTGTACATGCCCTAATGCACGTACTGCTCCAGGATACTAGATCACTAGGCCATAAAACTCCCATAAAACACGTCAACATCCATCTAAATTAATTGGTGGCATAGAACTAACATGATGCACATCTATGACATCATTAAATTTTGAATCCAAATTTCGTTTATAACTTTATAAAAATGGAAAATTAGGTCCTTAATAGTACCTTTTTAGCAATTGGATAATATCATTTTAGCACTATATATTGTCAAAGGTTTTTTTTTTAGTCCATCTATGTTTACTGAAATGGTCTAGCAATAATATACTAGTGTGTTAAGTAATGATGAAACGCTCGGTGACAACTTGGGTTGTCACAATCGTCTGATTTCCGTTCAAAAAATAATAATATACTAGCGTGTTTTTTTTTCAAAATTTCAATCACTTTTCTCTTGAGCAATGAATCTTCATCCGACCGCCCTGACATCAACTTCCTCCATACATTCCTATGCTCAAATCGTCTCCCTCCTTCTTTAGCTCCTATATCGCCTCCTCCTTCCCCCTATCTTTGGTGCTCTCCGGCTACCAAACGGTGAACTCCACCACGACCCCCCCCCCCCCCCCCGCTATCTTTCGGCGTTGTTCATCGCTGACCGGGCCCTCCCTCAAAGCAGGAACACAACGATTATCTCCATCACTGATGAGAACCCCATCCCCTCTGGGTCTCTTTATCACCTCATGTGGTAGCATCGGTTATGTATTGATCATTGTCTAGGGGTCTCCCTAGGATCTCCCTCGCCCTCACTACAGGGGTAGGTCGATTGTCGCTAGTTCCATCTCTCCTTGGTTTGGATGAGCTAGTTTTGTAAAGAGAGAAGCAGCACAAACACACAATGCAGAATCAGATCGACTGAAATTTGACAAAATATCTAGTTTCTTGTGAATTAGCAATTATATAACAAAAGAAGTGCAAGATGTAGTTTTCGAGGGTTGCAATTCTCTGAATTGTTTCAGACTTTAGAAAATCTCAGTCGGTTTAGACTTAGCAAAACCCTTATCTTTTTTGTTTTTGAGTTGTGTGCAATATTTGAATCTAAAAAATCAATGACATGCTATACATCTTGTGTATGATGTTGTTAATCTATTTCAGCACTTAGATGTTGAGTTAGGGATCTAATTCACTACACCTAATTATGTTAAATTAAACGAGCTTTGCCGAAGTATGGGACCGATTGGCTCGTGGACATGTTAGGATAATACACATTTGCAATATTTTATGCACAGCTAGCATCGACGTGCACGAAGAACACATGCAAGACGATGACATTTATCTTTCAGGGTCCAGTTACAGCTCAGTCCTAGTGTCTATGAGACAGTAAAAAATAATATCAGAACTTGGGCAAAAGAAGACAAAGAGACAGGTAGCTAGAGGATTTACGGATGCGTATGCTGATGAGCAGGATAAAATTAAAATCTCAGGCAAGTGAACATCAGCAAATTCATATTGTTTTTACAGCATGGGTGTAATGGTTATTAGTACTTACTAGTAGTAGTCGGACCAGATGACATAGTGACACAGCTGACAGGCCAGTAAAGCACTCGATCCCCATGTCCCATCCTCCTCTCTATAAAACTCCTCCCACTCGTACTTCTCCCTCACACAAACACGGCCTGCCTAGCTAGCTATAGCTTGGTTAGACAGAGCTAGCGAGCTAATACTACCGCATTCTGACGAGCCTGGGATCACAAAGCGGCGCCAACATACAGTCATACACACCCGGTTCACAGTGCAGTGCCATGCCGGAAGCACCGAGCGCCGCCCAGCCAGTTCCGGCCTCCGGCTACGCCCCTGGGGCGCACCGTGAGGCGCTCGAATTCATCGAGCACGTTACGGCCAACGCCGGGAAGGTGCAGCGGCGCGTCCTCGCCGAGATTCTGGCGCAGAACGCGCCGGCCGAGTACCTGCGCCGATACGGCGTCCCCTGCAGCTCCTTGGATGCCGTAGACGCCTTCCGCCGCTGCGTCCCGCTCGTGACCTACGAGGACCTCCAGCCGGACATACTCCGAATCGCCAACGGCGACACCTCCCCTATCCTGTCCGGCAAGCCCATCTCCGAGTTCCTCACCAGGTATACATGACATAGCACATGCACATGTGCAATTGTGCATACGCTAGCTAGGTTATTTGAGCAAAATTTGTCGATATCAGAACTAACGCAATGGGGGGGTCTTTGCGCACCAGCTCGGGCACGTCCGGAGGGGAGAGGAAGCTGATGCCGACCATCGCCGACGAGCTGGACAGGCGCTCGCTACTGTACAGTCTGCTAATGCCGGTGATGAGCCAGTCGCTGCCCGGGCTCGACAAAGGCAAGGCGATGTACCTGCTCTTCGTGAAGGCGGAGTCGCGCACCCCGGGCGGGCTCGCCGCGCGGCCGGTGCTAACCAGCTACTACCGGAGCCGGCAGTTCCTCGACCGGCCGCATGACCCGTACACGGCCTACACGAGCCCCAACGAGGCCGTGCTGTGCGTGGACTCCTACCAGAGCATGTACGCACAGCTGCTCTGCGGCCTCGTCCACCGCACCGACGTGCTGCGCGTGGGCGCCGTGTTCGCCTCCGGCTTTCTCCGCGCCATCCACTTCCTCCAGAAGCACTGGCCGCGCCTGTGCCGCGACATCCGCACCGGCGAGCTCGACCAGGAGATCACCGACCGCTCCGTCCGCGACGCGGTGGGGGCGCTGCTCCGGCCTAACCCGGCCCTCGCCGCCGAGATCGAGGCCGAGTGTCTGAAGCCGTCGTGGGAGGGCATCATCCGACGCGTGTGGCCCCGCACCAAGTACATCGACGTGATCGTCACCGGCGCCATGTCGCAGTACATCCCGACGCTGGAGTTCTACGGTGGCGGCCTGCCGCTCACGTGCACCATGTACGCCTCCTCGGAGTGCTACTTCGGCCTCAACCTCAACCCCATGTGCAAGCCCGGCGAGGTCGCGTATACTCTCATCCCCACCATGTGCTACTTCGAGTTCCTCCCCGTCGACCATTGCAACGACGGCAATGCCGAGCCAAGCCACCGCGACCTCGTTGATCTTGTTGACGTGAAGCTCGGCCACGACTACGAGCTCGTCGTAACCACCTTCTCTGGTAAGAGAGTATAACATCTACAAATTCTGATCCTGTTCCGGATTTTTTCCATCCAGACTGGACTAACGCCGTTGGTGATTTTGGCAGGTTTGTGTCGGTATCGCGTGGGCGACGTGCTGAGGGTGGCAGGGTTCAAGAACGAGGCGCCGATGTTCAGCTTCATGCGGCGGCGGAACGTGGCGCTGAGCATCGACTCCGACAAGACGGACGAGACCGAGCTGCACACGGCGGTGAGCAGCGCGGTGCAGCACCTGGCGCCGTTCGGCGCGTCGCTGGTGGAGTACACCAGCTACGCGGACACGGCCGGCATCCCAGGCCACTACGTGCTGTTCTGGGAGCTCCGCGCTGGGAGCACGGCGGTGCCGGCGTCCGTGTTCGAGGAGTGCTGCCTGTCCGTGGAGGAGGCCCTGAACAGCGTGTACCGGCAGTGCCGCGCCTGCGACAGGTCCATCGGCCCGCTCGAGATACGCGTCGTCTCGGAAGGCACCTTCGACAAGCTCATGGACTATGCGCTCAGCCGCGGCGCGTCCATCAACCAGTACAAGGCGCCGCGGTGCGTGCGCCCCGGGCCGGTCGTCGAGCTGCTTGACGCCAGGGTGCAGGCCAAGTACTTCAGCCCCAAGTGCCCAAAGTGGAGCCCTGGAAACAAGCAATGGAACAACTCCAAAGAGCTGGCATGCAACGGAGGTGCCTAGCCTAGCTAGCCGGCTGATGGGTTGGATGAATATGGATCATGATCGATGTGTTCAAGTAGGGGCTTACCGCTTACTATATGATATTTCGTATGATCTTTAAGAGAGTGAGGAAATAGTTAAGAACTTATATGACTTATAATTAGCTAGGGTACCTACGTATGTCTTCTTCTATATTTGTAATTTACTCGTTTTGAATCGTCTGTTATGTGGAAGCAGAAGTGCATGCCATATCACTAATTAAGTACTCCAATATATCCTAGTTTTTTTTTTGACATGGGCAACATGGTCCGGCCTCTGCACCAAAGTGAAACACACAACCGTTATTTATTGAGAGTACTTGCCACCCCGATATGGAACGGACACATCAAAACTTCTGGATTATAGAGGACACAAGATTACATAAACACAAGATGATAAAAAAAGGCAACTCACTAGAAAACTGGCTGTGGCCAGAAACTCTGTCGTATGTCCACCTTGCTTGAAACACGGTAGAGACTACCAAGGCCTTGAAGATGAAACTGCACACATGAAGGAAGACAATCCGCAAGATAAAGTGGAGGAGGTTTAGAACCAACTTGACTTTACATTACTTGAGAGATTCCATCAAGGACTTGACCTTGATGATCCGGATGGCCCACCTTTAGATTACGTGCCTGATTATTGGTGGGGCAATTTTGATAGGGATGATAAAACATTGGGTCCAAGAGTGGGTCCCAGTGATCTTGACACAGGCTACTAAAATTGTGAAGATAGCATATTTGTAATAACTCTATGTAATAGTGATTTTTATAGCTAGCATATTTATATAAGAACTCTACCATGTGTACTAATGGATTTGTGAAGCTAGCCTATTTTTGAAAGAACTTCATCATGTGTGAATTTGTGAAGCTAGCCTATTTTCTTGCATTCTCAATTTTTCGTTTACTTATTGTTTCTTTTATTAGTATTTATCTATTTATATAACTAGCAACATGACCCGCGTATTTGCCCTATTAGTTTCTTATTTTGCCTAATCAAATAAGTAGATTTGGTGCCTTATGTTGATGAACTTATTGCTTGCTGCATTATGTAACGGGACCCTACCCACAATTTTAATGTGAATAATACCTTTTAACATACTTCTATTATTGATTTGTACCACATATGTATGTATTGTTCGTGTTGGTATTTTTTATCACACCCCCTTTCTTTGAGATTTTTATTCTTAGTAACTATCTTTGTAAATTTAGATAAATATCTTTTTGGTAGACCTAAATTTGTTAAACTACCCAGTAGTTATGTGAGCATGAAATTTAGCAAGCATATTTCGAGTGTATTGCAAAAAATATGTTTTCTTGCATAGGTCCTCAAACAACTGCGAGGCAAGGAGAATGGCTAAGCATGTTGGCATATCATTTTTCCTTAACTTTCCAGCATATTCTCAAACATGGTCTTGTAGTTGTTTTGTTTATATTAAATATTTCTTTATACCATGATAATATCTAGAGTGTCTACATTTGTGTGTTACTTTAAAAGTCCCAGGTTTTGTGTTACACTTGTAGAGGATGTGCCATTGTTGGAGTCTTTCATGACGCTTCCGACTTATGCGGGTTCGTGTTCTTACATGCTTTTCTTGCTTCATGTAATCAATTGTTTTTATGAGGTAATACCTATTTCAACATTGTAAAACTTTTTCCAGCATGGATGTCTGCTTACTTGCATGCCCTTATTTATGGGGCAATAGCTCAGCAGCGACATATTTCCAGCTAATAGGGCGAAAGGCGACATCGTTGGACGAAATAGCTCCTATGCGACCAATCTTGCGGTCCGAATAGCTTACATGCGAAACAGGCCTTAAGCGCAAGAGCTACCGTTATCTACTTAAATTATGTGAGCCTAGCAAGACCCACATACAACAGGTCAACTGATGGTGGGACCCACAACTCATCCGTAGCTACCTAGGTGGGACCCAATCAAAGTAGGACCCAACAAACGCGGGTCCCACAAAAAGGGGGACTCAACAAGAGCGGGACCCACATCACGGCAGGGCCCCACACTACAGGCGCCCTCTAAAATGTGGGACCCATGTTGTGTAACACCCCCGAATTTAAAACAAATTCAAAGTGCCCGTTATGTAATCCATCACAATCCCAGAATCATTGTTGTGATTTACATAACGTAGTTGATATCATAGTCATAGCTATTAATAGTAAATAAAGGGAATTACATAGGTGGTCGCACAGACCAAACCTTACATTACATCAACATGCAGCGGAATAACACTTTGGGTCCATATTGTCGAGCTTCAACCGCACATGCAAAGCAGACAGTAGGAAACGAGCCTAATTCGCAAAGCCGTCAATGAGTCCTTCCTTCTTGATCTTGCTCCTTCAAGTCTGGCCAAGTTAATAGCCAGGGACACAGCCATGAGTACATTGGATGCACTCGCAAACCATCTTATAAACAAGTGATGAAAGGAATATGCATGGTTGATATGGTGGACTAAACACTAAGTTTATTTGCAAAAAGCTAGTTTGTTTCCCAAGAGTTTTCATTAGTAGAGAAGAAGATTTAATTCTCTAAGTTAAATCTAAAGAGGAATTTCAAGTGTTGGTCAACATCAGTATCAAGTCAAGTCATTCACCAAGTTCACCTTCAGTTGTTAACATTCTTGACAAAAGTCAAGTACAGCTTGCCAACTGTCCATGACCGCGGACGCGGCTATTCGAATAGTTTTGAAACCTCTGCAGAGGGGTACACTTTACCCACAAGATTCGATACATCTGCCGGGAGAAATCCACGGATCGTCATACACAAAGTATGCGAGTTTCAGATAATCAAACAAACTCTTTCACTTGTCTACTCTAGTATAGGATCCTTTCCTAGAGCCCGAGATACGGACATCTCCGTTTCGGCGTCTCTAGTTTTGCCCGTTACAGGATGCTGCATGAATGGAAATTTCCACCCGGTTCGGAAGTACCCGCGCACGGTGCACTTCTATAAAGGATGATACAAGGTCTCCCATACTAGGGTAAACAAGCTACGGACTAAGCCCCTTCCCATTTAGGGGTAATGTGGTCGTACGGTATGGTTGGCTCACATGGTACATCACTTATTATCATTTCAAAATACATTCCATAGTCCTTAGTCAAGATTATTTTCTTTCGGAAAACCACCAGGTATGAGTAGTCTCCCATTTCAAGCTTTCAAGTTCAAGTCACCATGTTCAAATAGGTTTCCCCTATAGATGACCTCAATTTTATTAGCGACTAAGCAGCTACTATGAGTGATGCTACAACTAAGGGGGATATTGGATAAACTCAGTTTGATGCTCTTGTTTAAGCAAGATATCACTACACAATTATTATTCTACTCTAGCAATTCAATCATGCAATTTAATTTGGAAAGCAAGTAAATATGCAAGTTGAAATCTAGGTATTGGATTATGATTCAAAAGATGGCTTGCCTCGCTTGGCAATGCCAAAATAGTCTTCTTCATCTTCATCTCGGGTTGTGTAGTCTCCATCACCATTGCTTGGTTGACTTCGGGATCCATTCTCCTTACTCGCGTTGTCGTCTAATCGTCAGAAAGAAAATAGGCATACAATCACCACTCAATTTACAAGCAACACATATTCAAGCAAATAAGGATACTTGGGTAAGGGGAGCGATCTAGGTAGTCTATGGAGAGTGGTTTCGATTTAATTGAATCCATAAAGATGAGATTATTGCTTTCTTGACTTAAGTGAGGATTTAATTTACTTTGAATCGTGAAATATCTCTTGCAAGTCCTTATTGACCATAGTCATAGACCACAAGTAGATATTCAAGATTATGATTCAACCAAAGAGGATTCATAGGATTTATAGTATTTCTCTTTTATTGAAGCCATCTCTAGTTTGCAACTATTTAGTGATCAAGTTTGAATCTATAAGTGCAATGTATTAATCCTAGTTGACTTGGATCAGGGGCTATAGATTAATATCTGAAAAATGTGGTTGGTTAGAATTGGTTTTATATTATTTCCATATTTTGAGATTGGTGTGCAAGTGTGAGTTTCTAATTACTACTATGTCGTATTAAATTTCCAAATACTTCCTACAAGTCAACATGAACTAAGATTAATACCTATAGATAGGTATTTGGAAATGTGGTTTAACAATAAGGGTTCCATAAAAATTTTGATTATAGGTTTGAGTTTAATAAAATCCTAGATGGCAAATGCTTATATAACCATATAGGTAAATAGTATTTACTTTAAGAGGTTCAAAAATGAGATCTACTGCTATAGGCAGATGGGTATCACTAATTGTGAATTTCTAGGGTTGGATTTATATTTTTAGGAATTTTATTTGATTTGATATGGATTTTCTAAGGTTGCCAAGGTCCTGATTTGTTATTTTTACTGTAAGAAAAGTATACTTATAAATGGTACCAAACCAGTTCCAGAGGCTAGATAAAGTTCATAGCTTTCCAACGAATATTTATTTGCTAAATTTGGTTAATTACAACTCTGGGAATCTTAAATCTAAAACTAGGCCAGATCTAGATTTTATAACTCCAACTCTATATTTTTTTTCTTTTGACTTGAACGGGCCGCGCGAGGGGTAACTCACGGGCCGAGCGGACATGACCGAACTGAGACGGCCCAGTAGTGCATCCGGTGCGTGAAAAAAAAATCGGCTGACAAGGGGGCCCGGCCTGTCAGCACTTAAAGCACCGAATCGTTATCGGGGCTTCTTCCCCAGCCCGATGAAGAGCTAGCGCGAGAGGGAGTCTGGGAGGAGGCGGGGGTTGGGGGTGCTCACCGGCGGCGGTCGTCGGCGACGGCGAGGTGTCACGGCGGCTGTGGGGGTCCTTCTCGGCCGCCCTGGACCGGCGGTAGGTCGGGGCAGCGTCCGAGTCGCCGGGAACGCGAGGCGCTCTGGGAGCTCGGCCGGCAATGGCGAGCTCGATGGGAAGGGATAGAAGGGAGAGGAGAATGTCTGGGGAGGTGCTGGGGATGGTGTGGATCTTTTCAGGAAAGAAGGGTGGCCTTTTATAGGCGGGAGAGGGAGCACAGGCGGTGTCCAGTGGCGGCCAGCTCACGGCTCGGGCCGGCAAGGGAGTGAAGAGGGGGCGGCGTTGGCGTGTGCTGCGGGCTGCGGCGTGTTGCATGCGCGTCCTGGCGCGATGGGAGGGGTCGAGACGGTCTGGTTCAGAGGGGGACAAGGAAGGGGTCCGGTTGCTTTGCCTCCACCTTTCTTTTGGGTCTCACGGCCGGGGTCCGGGCAGGGAGATGGGGAGTCGACAGAGGAGAGTCTAGGAGAGGCAGGGGCACTGTTTGGAGGTCAGGGACTAGGACTAGGGCTGCCAACCACTGTTGCAAACAGTTGCTTTGATTTTGTTTGATTTCTGCTCAGAAGGTGTTTGACATAATGCCCGCATGAAATCAAATTTTGAATTTTTGAAAAATTCCAATTGGAGTTGTCAAGGTATTCAGCAAGGGTTCCAGAAATATTTTTGTTGTGCTGAAAGGTGATGTTTTGCGAAAAACCTAATTGCAATTTGAGGAAAGGTCACTGATTCAGATTCAATCTTTGGCAGATGTTTTAGTTAGGTTAGCATTTGAGTTTTTGTTTGAACTTTGTTGGTCAAGCAAGAATGTGGTTTGTTCTTGCTCAACCAACTGATCACACACTTAGTTGAGTGGCAGATTTCTTAATCTAAGGGTCCAAAGTAGGGTAGTCAATAATATTTTCTAGATCAAACTTTTCTTTTCCTTTCTTTATTTCTTTTGCTTCTGGTTTCTTTAGCTCTTGTGGTACTTCTCTAATGCTTCTGCTAGTTGGGTGTGGCTTATCTAAACAATGCACAACAATTTATAACACACATGAAATCATAAAAGATCTATATTAAAAATCTATGCATACATGCAATATGAAGTGCAAAAGTTTTATCTTGGTCCAAAATTTGGTATTTTAATAAATTTTATTTGTTTCTAAATTTCCAAAAATTTGGGTTGTTACAATCTTCCCCCCTTAAAAAGAATCTCGTCCCGAGATTCATAAGTTAAGATTGAGATGGATTGAGAAATGAGATTACTAGATAAAAGATAGAGTGTGTATTAATTTATATCAAGATGGAAAGATTGGGTACACCCGAAATGTGATGTGGCCAGATGGGCCAAAACCCATATCAATCACATAGCATTTTCAACAAACAATCACACTTTTCAAAAACAAAGTATTTGGCATCTAAACCGTAGGCTTTTATTAAAAAGGGTCTTGCGGATTACAAGTCTCGCTCTTGATTTACAAAGAAATAAACAAGCCTACTAGTCCCAAACTAAGGTGACTAAGGCTTCTTCTCGCCTTGGATCCTCACACTTGATTCAACTTGTTCTTACTAACTTTATGGCTACAAGCAACTTCGGGGTATTCTATGGCGGATTCATGAGGATTGATCTTATTCTTCTCTTCGTGTCTTGAGGTTGCCAAAGTTACTTCCTGGTGGTTTGTAAGGCTGCTTCCTCCCCCTGCGGAAGTTGAGGCTATAGAGTCCTTTGACACTATCTTCAATAATGATGCGGTTTCGAACCCTGCCAATGTTGGTGGTGATAGGGTTGCCTCCTAAAGATGAAAGAACATTGGTAGGATCTTTAGAGAGACTGGGTTTGACACTATCTTTAGTTTTCACACATTTGCGAGCATGGGCAATAGGTTTGGGTGCGGTGTTCCTCTTATCTGGGCACTCATTGGAGTAGTGTCCCTTAATTCCACACTCCCAACAAATAAGGTTAGTCTTCCGTCGTTTAATATGATAATCGTGCTCTTTGCTGGCCTGGACCACATGTGCTGCTAGTTGAAAATTGTTTGGCTGGATCTTGGATATAGCTGACACCAAGGTCTTGATGGGACAGTTAGCTGGAACATGGGTACTACTCTCACATTGAAAGCAGGTGATATGACTTGTAGGGCATCCTCCCAATGGATGTTTGTCTTCGCAGTTGGGACAGTTTCCGGGACATTGACTGGTTGGATGACCTTCTTCTCCACAACGACGACAAGCTTTCTTCTTTAGATGATCCAGGTTTGCAATCTTCGGACTTTGACATTGGAGTGCAACATGTTGTGCTTCCCCACAAGCATAGCATATTTGTTGGGTGTGAAGATCTCCTTTCCTCTTCATTGGAAACTTGTGTAGGTTTGATGTCGCTTGGTACCTCCGGGCAATCCCTTGGAGGTGTAGTTCGAAGTCTGAGTTGGCTTGACCTCCTTTGGTACATATCTTAAATGGTGGACTTGCGAGTATGGGATGTAGAAGAGGGGTAAAGTCCTGCAGTAGATGAGAGGGAACAACTTTAAAAAGGTTTCTAACGTGGGATTGGTATGGTTTAGAGTTTGGTTTGGGCGAGAAAGACAAAAAACATTTTTGAGCAAACAAATTTTCAAAGTGGTTGCTACAGGTTGCCGGATGGCATATGAGTAACACATCACAAATCAAATCAATCATTCATACACACAAGGCACTAAGCACACTTAATAATCGTGAGGTAAGGGCAGCTTAATGAAATTAACTAAGCGTTTCCTATAAATCCTGTGGGTCAAAAGGTTGTTGGGTCTTCATCATTTTTGATCACTCTCTCTTTGCCCTTGAAGTCTTTGTCTCATAGGGTTGACTCTTGTTGGAAGATTTCCAGGCAGTGTGAAGACATGTCTCTCTTTTTATGGTAGTTGACATTGAAGTCGTAGAAAATATGAAGTACATAATCTTTTGATCCAGAAGTCCTTCGGTCTTAGGTTGGTATATCGTCCATAGTATTAATTTGAAGTAGATGAGGAATAGAGTAAAACAAATATTTGAAAAGACTTTGTAATTAAAGAGGTAAATAAATTCTTTGTCAAAATCTCTTGAGAGTATAAGTTGAGAGTGTAAGATATTTGAAGTGAATAAGATGGGAGTATAAGTTGGGCTTTGGGTACCAAAGCAAATAAATTTCTTTTGTAGAAATAAGTTTTTGTCAATATATCACTTTCTTAGCTAACGACCATACTAACTAAGGTCTCCTGAGGTCATGATAGTCCTGATACCGAACTTGTGATATCAGAGATATCATTTTCTAATGAGCATGCTAACAAGGGTTTCCTAGAGTCAACCTAGGCTCTGATACCAACTTGTAACACCCCCGAATTTAAAACAAATTCGAAGTGCCCGTTATGTAATCCATCACAATCCCAGAATCATTGTTGTGATTTACATAACGTAATTGATATCACAGTCATAGCTATTAATAGTAAATAAAGGGAATTACATAGGTGGTCGCACAGACCAAACCTTACATTACATCAACATGCAGCGGAATAACACTTTGGGTCCATATTGTCGAGCTTCAACCGCATAGGCAAAGCAGACAGTAGGAAACGAGCCTAATTCGCAAAGCCGTCAATGAGTCCTTCCTTCTTGATCTTGCTCCTTCAAGTCTGGCCAAGTTAATAGCCAGGGACACAGCCATGAGTACATTGGATGCACTCGCAAACCATCTTATAAACAAGTGATGAAAGGAATATGCATGGTTGATATGGTGGACTAAACACTAAGTTTATTTGCAAAAAGCTAGTTTGTTTCCCAAGAGTTTTCATTAGTAGAGAAGAAGATTTAATTCTCTAAGTTAAATCTAAAGAGGAATTTCAAGTGTTGGTCAACATCAGTATCAAGTCAAGTCATTCACCAAGTTCACCTTCAGTTGTTAACATTCTTGACAAAAGTCAAGTACAGCTTGCCAACTGTCCATGACCGCGGACGCGGCTATTCGAATAGTTTTGAAACCTCTGCAGAGGGGTACACTTTACCCACAAGATTCGATACATCTGCCGGGAAAAATCCACGGATCGTCATACACAAAGTATGCGAGTTTCAGATAATCAAACAAACTCTTTCACTTGTCTACTCTAGTATAGGATCCTTTCCTAGAGCCCGAGATACGGACATCTCCGTTTCGGCGTCTCTAGTTTTGCCCGTTACAGGATGCTGCATGAATGGAAATTTTCACCCGGTTCGGAAGTACCCGCGCACGGTGCACTTCTATAAAGGATGATACAAGGTCTCCCATACTAGGGTAAACAAGCTACGGACTAAGCCCCTTCCCATTTAGGGGTAATGTGGTCGTACGGTATGGTTGGCTCACATGGTACATCACTTATTATCATTTCAAAATACATTCCATAGTCCTTAGTCAAGATTATTTTCTTTCGGAAAACCACCAGGTATGAGTAGTCTCCCATTTCAAGCTTTCAATTTCAAGTCACCATGTTCAAATAGGTTTCCCCTATAGATGACCTCAATTTTATTAGCGACTAAGCAGCTACTATGAGTGATGCTACAACTAAGGGGGATATTGGATAAACTCGGTTTGATGCTCTTGTTTAAGCAAGATATCACTACACAATTATTATTCTACTCTAGCAATTCAATCATGCAATTTAATTTGGAAAGCAAGTAAATATGCAAGTTGAAATCTAGGTATTGGATTATGATTCAAAAGATGGCTTGCCTCGCTTGGCAATGCCAAAATAGTCTTCTTCATCTTCATCTCGGGTTGTGTTGTCTCCATCACCATTGCTTGGTTGACTTCGGGATCCATTCTCCTTACTCTCGTTGTCGTCTAATCGTCAGAAAGAAAATAGGCATACAATCACCACTCAATTTACAAGCAACACATATTCAAGCAAATAAGGATACTTGGGTAAGGGGAGCGATCTAGGTAGTCTATGGAGAGTGGTTTCGATTTAATTGAATCCATAAAGATGAGATTATTGCTTTCTTGACTTAAGTGAGGATTTAATTTACTTTGAATCGTGAAATATCTCTTGCAAGTCCTTATTGACCATAGTCATAGACCACAAGTCGATATTCAAGATTATGATTCAACCAAAGAGGATTCATAGGATTTATAGTATTTCTCTTTTATTGAAGCCATCTCTAGTTTGCAACTATTTAGTGATCAAGTTTGAATCTATAAGTGCAATGTATTAATCCTAGTTTACTTGGATCAGGGGCTATAGATTAATATCTAAAAAATGTGGTTGGTTAGAATTGGTTTTATATTATTTCCATATTTTGAGATTGGTGTGCAAGTGTGAGTTTCTAATTACTACTATGTCGTATTAAATTTCCAAATACTTCCTACAAGTCAACATGAACTAAGATTAATACCTATAGATAGGTATTTGGAAATGTGGTTTAACAATAAGGGTTCCATAAAAATTTTGATTATAGGTTTGAGTTTAATAAAATCCTAGATGGCAAATGCTTATATAACCATATAGGTAAATAGTATTTACTTTAAGAGGTTCAAAAATGAGATCTACTGCTATAGGCAGATGGGTATCACTAATTGTGAATTTCTAGAGTTGGATTTATATTTTTAGGAATTTTATTTGATTTGATATGGATTTTCTAAGGTTGCCAAGGTCCTGATTTGTTATTTTTACTGTAAGAAAAGTATACTTATAAATGGTACCAAACCAGTTCCAGAGGCTAGATAAAGTTCATAGCTTTCCAACGAATATTTATTTGCTAAATTTGGTTAATTGCAACTCTGGGAATCTTAAATCTAAAACTAGGTCAGATCTAGATTTTATAACTCCAACTCTATATTTATTTTTTCTTTTGACTTGAACGGGCCGAGCGGACATGACCGAACTGAGACGGCCCAGTAGTGCATCCGGTGCGTGAAAAAAAAATTCGGCTGACAAGGGGGCCCGGCCTGTCAGCACTTAAAGCACCGAATCGTTATCGGGGCTTCTTCCCCAGCCCGATGAAGAGCTAGCGTGAGAGGGATTCTGGGAGGAGGCGGGGGTTGGGGGTGCTCACCGGCGGTGGTCGTCGGCGACGGCGAGGTGTCACGGCGGCTGTGGGGGTCCTTCTCGGCCGCCCTGGACCGGCGGTAGGTCGGGGCAGCGTCCGAGTCGCCGGGAACGCGAGGCGCTCTAGGACCAACCCTTACTGTGCACAAGTACAGCCCTTACCTCACAGTGGTAAGGTCACAGTCCAAGAAGTACAAGGTACAGGGATGTTGAGTCCCATCGAGGGGGAATCAGGGGCAAAGTCAAGGGTCTCAGCCATCGTCAGCATGTCCTGTTTGGAGTGTAGCTGGTGTCTCCTGGTCTCATGTGACCGTTGTAACCCTGGCCACCACTATATAAGGTGGCGCAAGGAGCCCTAGTGAGGGGTTGGTCTTTGAGTGTTCTTACGCTTGGCAGTCTATCTTCCTCCTCTAGCAGGGAGCTTGGAAGCACCATTGTTGTGTACTCCATCGATCCAAATATATAACCAGTAGAGCAGGAGTAGGGGTGTTATCTCCTCACGAGAGCCCCGAACCTGGGTAGATCTGTGTCTCTTTCTGTCGTGCTTCTCAGCTCGTTCCCCTCCCCCGAATCCTCCAGCATCTAGTTCGGTCCCCATTTAAGCCATCCCATGGCATACGTTGTTTCACCACGACGACATTTGGCGCCCACCGTGGGGCAGATCGATATGCTGGGTGGAGTGTTCATTCGGACGGGGTCCGTGATAGCAGCTTCGGGAGTGCGCGTGGTCTCTGGCCTCGTCTAGAGGCTAGGCTCGCTCAGCTTCATCAGTGACAACGCCGGATGTCTCGGCGGCCGGCCGTTCCCCAGGAATGGCAGGATCATGTCTTTCGGTTCCCACGAGGTGTACGTGGGGACTGAGAGTATTTGCAGGAAGAAGGTGCTGGTGGCGGCGGATCCTCCGTCGCATCTGCTGACTCGTGCTGGGCATAGAGCTCACCCAGTAGAGTCGGCAGAGGTGATGACGGCCGGCACATCAGTGTCGCCGGTAGATGGTGCCGGCAAGGCGGCAGCAGCAGCAGCGGATACTCCCCCGGAGCCGCCGAAGGCCAAGAGGTCGGCATGTCCTCCGTTGGAGCGTGTTGAGAACCTGGCCGGCACTTCCGGTGTGCCGGCTAGGGGCCAGGTGCTTCTTCCGATCATCGATCGGCTTCTTGAGCCGGTGCGATCCGGCGATGATCCGGAGCAGACAAGGGAGGTCCTGGAGGGATCTCGCCAGGCCCTCGTCGACGAGGCCCTGGCCATGCATCAGGAGCGCGAACGGTTTAACCGGCAACTCCGTGAGTATGAGGCAGCCCATGGTTTTACTCCTGAGGTAACCCGGCCTAGCCGGATAGATGAGGTTAGAACTAGAGGTAGAGATCTCAACACTGAGCTAGAAAAAGGTGCTAGTGATAAGGGTCATACTGCAACTAGTACAGTACCTAAGGTAATTTATAGCTCTCCAGTGAAAAACCTTAGAGAAGCAGCAGAGGTAGCTAAGGACCTATCTAATTTATCCGGCGAAGCACTGCGTGAGCAGCAAGCCCGGCTTAACCATCTTTTGTCTGAAGCTACCAAGCAGCAGGAGGCCTTCAAGAAGGCAAACCCAGGTGCCGGGGCATCCCAGTACGTTGTGTCGGCAGGAGGTGCCGGCGCAAGGTCGAGGGGGGAAGCTTCGTCCCTGCATCCAAGCGCCCGGCGTGCCGGAAGTGTGACCTCTGGCCGCCGGGACAAGCAGATTTAGGTGTATGATCCGGCAATCGCCGGAAAGCAGGCGGTGGTGCAGAAGAGTGCTGGCCAAGCTTACAAGAATGTCGGCAGCAAGAAAGCCGGTCAGAATGTGCCGGCCGGGCAAGGAGCAGCTTCGGCCGGTGGGGGCCGGAGTAACAATGCAGCCCGGCGTCAGCAGCAGGGCGCCGGACATGCGGTGCAGCAGCAAGGTACGGGTCAGCCGAGACACCGTGAAGATGATGGAAATTCCGCCCTGGCAAGGACGGGATATCAGCAGCAGTACCAGCAAGGCCAGCAGTATCAGCAAGGCCAGCAGAATGAGCAGTGTCAGCCGGAACAGCAGCAGCAAAAGATGATCGTTGGCCCAATTGTGTCCCGGCTCGGACCTCGATCCTTGGCGGCAAATGATGCGCGCTTCAAGCTGGACAGGATTCACCAGTCAGAGTTGGTGGAGAGACAAGGAGCTCCAGGTCCTATGTGCTTTGGACCCCGGATTATGGGTGAGCCGGTGCCTTACTGTTTTCAACTCGCGCGTGGCGCGAGGACATATAACGGCAGTACAAAGCCGGAAGATTGGTTGGAGGACTACTCCACTGCGGTGAACATCGCCGGAGGAAACCTCAGATGGGCGGTACGATATGTGCCGCAGATGCTTGAAGGGCCAGCCAGGATATGGCTGAATAATTTGCCGGCCGGAAGTATCAATGGCTGGGTTGATTTCAAAGAGCAGTTTGTGTCAAACTTCACTAGTACTTACAAGAGACCAAACCGCCCGCAACAACTAGCTAGCTGCCGGCAAGGAGAATATGAGACTGATCGTGACTACCTGACCAGGTGGTGCACGTTGCGCAATTCCTGCGAAGGAGTTGTGGAGCAGCAGGCCATCATGTGGTTCGCTCATGGGTGCCGGCATGGCACCATGTTGTGGCAAAAGCTCCAGAGGGAAATGCTGGACACGTTTGCCGAAACAATCAAGATTGCCGACAGTTATGCATTGGGAGATCCCATGCAGCCCACCCTTGATTCACAGGGACAGGGGCAGACCCAGCGGAACAATAGCAACACCGGGAGACCGGGGCAATTCTATCGCCCTGATAACCGGAATAAGAGGAGAGATGAACGGCCGGATTATCGGTATGGCTCGGCACAGGTAGCGGCCATGGAGGAAGAGCAAGGGGGCGCCGGCAGTAGCCAGCATCCGAGATATGAGGGCTATCAGCAGCCTCAGTAGCAGCAGCAGCAGCAACAACCGCAACAGCAAGCATAGCCCTTCCAGAAAAAGAATGTCTGGATCAACAAGAATGCCGGCGGCGTCGCCGGTCAAAAGAAGCAATGGCCGAAGTATATGGTGGATTTGGCCATGGACAAGCCTTGTGTGTTTCACACATTCTAGTCGGGTAAGCCGGCGAATCATTTGACCCGAAACTGTTCATGGCTGGACGACATATTGGCCGGTCGTGCAGGTCCTTTTGGGCCGGCTAGGTCACCTATCCCGGCAGCTCCATCGCCGTTGACAGGTGCAAATACAGTTGCAGTCCCGCCCAGGCCGGTTAATCCCGGAAATCAGAGCAATGCCGGAAATGCCGGCGTAAATCAAGTAGACCAGAGCTATAATCCGGAATACTGTGCCGGAGGCCCGGGAGCGGGCCGGAATGAATATAAGGAGCACGATCAGAGCTACATGGTCTTTGAGACCGAAAGAACGGACAAGCAGAGTTTATACTGGCGGAGCTTGGAGGTAAACGCCGTTATGTCGGCAGTCCCGAAGTTGATGTACTGGTCTGACCAGGCCATTGGCTGAGACAGAGCAGATCATCCCAGGATCATGCCAAACCCCGGTGGATATGCTCTAGTGGTGGATCTGACATTTGTCGGGCCGGCAAGCAACGTGAGGTTCAGCAAGGTCCTCATTGACAATGGAAGCAGCATCAACATCATGTACCGCGATACGATGCAAAAGTTGGGCATCAAGGATAATATGCTGGAGCCGAGCAAGACAACATTCCACGGCATTGTGCCAGGGCTTTCATGTGCGCCGATGGGCAAAATCCGGATGGATGTCATGTTTGGCAACCGGGATAACTGCAGGGTGGAGAACCTCATGTTCGAGGTGGTGGATCTGGACAGTCCCTACCATGCGTTGCTAGGCAGGCCGGCATTGGCCAAATTCATGGCCTCTACTCATGTGGCCTACCAAAAGATGAAGATGTCGGGGCCCATAGGGGCGATTACCATCATTGGTGATTACAAGCACTCAATGGCGTGTGCCACAGCCGGGTCTAACCTGGCCGAGACTCTGATCATTGCAGAGGGGAGGAAGAGGCTCAAGCGAGCAGTGGAAATTGCTGAGACAGTCGCGACCGGCAAATCTATGCCGGGCATGACAAGCCCAGGTGGTAGTGCTTCTTTTCAAGTGGGCAAGGAAGTCAAAAAGGTGCCTCTGGATGAAGTTTTCCCGGAGCGCTATGCCCTCATCGGGGCAGGATTGGACCCCAAATAGGAAAGCGAGCTCACCAGCTTCCTCCGTGAGAATCGGGATATCTTTGCATGGTCTACTGCTGACCTGCAAGGTGTGCCGAGGGAGCTGGCTGAGCACGCACTGCATGTAAGACCGGATGCAAAACCGGTGAAGCAACCACTCCGGCGGAATGCGGACGATAGGAGTAAAGCAATTTGGGAGGAAGTGGCCAGGCTCCTAGCTGCCGGCTTTATCAAGGAGGTACTGCATCCGGATTGGGTGTCTAATCCGGTTTTGGTGGAAAAGAAGAAGGATGAGCCCGCCATAGTGAAAGTATGGCGGATGTGTGTTGATTACACCAACTTGAACAAGGCATGTCCTAAAGATCCATTCCCGCTCCCTAGGATCGATCAAGTGATTGATTCCACGGCTGGATGTGAACTGTTATCATTTGTAGATGCCTATTCTGGTTTCCACCAGATCCCTTTGTATGAGACGGATCAAATAAAGACATCCTTTATCACCCCGTATGGGGCTTATTGCTATCTCACTATGCCGTTCGGTTTAAGAAATGCCGGCGCAACTTACCAGAGGTGTATGCAAAAGTGCTTGCATGACCAAATAGATAAAAATGTGCAGGTATATGTCGACGATGTCGTCATAAAGACCAAGGAAAGCAAGACTCTAATAGATGACCTCCGGGAAACCTTTGCGAATCTGAGGAGATTCCGGATGAGGTTGAATCCGGCTAAGTGCACCTTCGGTGTGCCGGCAGGCAAGCTGCTCGGTTTCCTGGTCTCCAGCCGGGGTATTGAGGTGAATCCCGGCAAGATTCGCGCCATAGAGAGAATGAAGCCGCTGAAGGATTTGAAGGAAGTACAGAAGTTCACTGGGTGCCTTGCATCCCTGAGCCGCTTCATAAGCCGGTTGGGAGAAAAAGCGTTGCCGTTATATCAATTAATGAAGAAGTCCGACACATTTGTCTGGACAATGCAAGCAGATGCGGCTTTCAAGGAGCTGAAGCAGATGTTGTCAACAGCACCGGTGTTGGCATCTCCGATGCCCTGGGAACCGATGTTGCTCTATATAGCGGCGACCAACAGAGTTGTCAGTGCAGTGGTGGTAGTGGAGCGAGAGGAAGGAGGCAAAACCGTGCAGCGGCCGGTATATTATCTGAGTGAAGTCCTTTCCACCTCGAAGCAAAACTACCCACACTATCAGAAGATGACTTATGGGGTCTATATGGCGGCCAAGAAGCTCAAGTATTATTTTTAGGAGCACCCAATCCGGGTAGTGGCTGAGGCCCCTATTTCAGAAATCATAGGCAACAAAGATGCCAGTGGCAGGATAGCCAAGTGGGCAATAGAGTTGTCACCATATATCCCTCAGTATGACAAAAGAGATACAATCAAGTCACAGGTGTTGGCTGATTTCTTTATTGACTGGGCAGAGATACAATATGAGCCGTCGTTGCCCGATGCAAACTATTGGAGGATGCATTTCGATGGGTCCAAGACAATTCATGGCTTGGGTGCCGGCATAGTTCTCACTTCACCCAAAAATGACCAGCTCAGATATGTTCTGCAGATCCACTTTGCAGCATCAAATAATGTGGCGGAATATGAGGCACTTGTGCATGGCCTGAAGGTGTCTAAGGACATAGGTATTCACCAGATTATGTGTTTCGGTGATTCTGACTTGGTGATTCAGCAGTGTTCCGGCATATGGGATGCACATGATGCAAACATGGGCTCCTACCGTTTCCTGGTGCAGCAGTTGAGTGGTTACTTCGAAGGTTGTGAGTTCCGGCATGTTCCCCGGGCTCAGAACGAAGCGGCCGACACATTGTCCAAGCTGGGATCTTCCAGAGATTCAATTCCGCCCGGCATTTCGCTGGAACATTTAAGGAAGCCATCAATAAAGCCCTCGCCGGAGTCATCGTCCATATATGTTCCGCCAAGCCCAGAGGATGCAGTTCCAATGGAGATAGATGCCGGATCCAGTTCAGGTAACCCGGGGACTACTCTCTCAGTCCCGGGGACTGGGCCGGCATATGCAGTGAGTGCAGTATTCCGAAGCAGAGATAAAGGCAAAGGAAAAATGTACCAAGAGATTGTGCCAGTATACCCGGGGACTGCTCCGGCATACCCGGGGACTAATCCACTTGTCCCAGGGACTTCGCAGCCCATGGAGATCGATTATGTGTCGGTCGAAATGATGGAGATAGATCAGGCGGTGTTCACTGTCAGGGAAGTGCCTTCATGGGCGCGTCCTATCATGGATTTCTTGGTAAATGGTCAAGTGCCGGCAGATGAGACAGAGGCACGCCGGGTTACAAGGAGATCCAAAGGGTATACCATCATAAACAAGGAAATATACAAGAGAAGTGCCACCGGAGTATTGCAGAGATGTGTTGAATCTGCTGAAGGCCTGGAGATGCTCCGGGAAATTCATCAGGGGGAGTGTGGTCACCACGCTTCATCCAGAGCGCTTGTGGCAAAAGTATTCTGGCATGGGCAGAAGACTTGGTCCGGAAATGCACTGGGTGTCAGATGTATGCCCACCAGATTCATCAGCCAGCGTCAGCGTTGAAGACTATCCCGATAACCTGGCCCTTTGCTGTTTGGGGTCTGGATATGGTCGGGGCTTTTAAGCCGGCAAGAGGAAAGATGACCCATATTCTGGTCATGGTGGATAAGTTCACCAAGTGGATTGAGGTGAAGCCTATAAGCAAGTGTGATGGCCACACAGCAGTGAAGTTCTTAAAGGATATAATTTTGAGATATGGTGTTCCTCATAGCATCATCACTGACAATGGGTCGAACTTTGCCCAAGGGCCATTTGCCAGATTTTGTGAGGAGGTGGGAATCCGGCTAGACATTGCGTCAGTCGCTCACCCTTGTACCAATGGCCAAGTTGAGAGGTCAAATGGACTAGTGTTATCCGGCATAAAACCCCGGTTGATAGAGCCACTGGAGAAAACTCCGAGATGTTGGCTAGATGAATTGCCGGCAGTGCTTTGGAGTTTGAGGACAACTCCGAACAGGTCAACAGGCTATATGCCATTTTTCCTTGTGTATGGAGCAGAAGCTGTGCTTCCAACAGATGTAATACATGATGCACCAAGAGTGGTGCTATATACTGAGGAAGAGGCTAAAGAAGCCAGGGAAAATGATGTTGATCTGCTAGAAGAAGCAAGAGAAATAACACTGTCAAGAACAGCAGTATATCAGCAGAACCTCGGACGCTATCATACGCAAAAGGTGAATCCAAGGAG
Organism: Dactylis glomerata; assembly: GCA_007115705.1. NCBI lineage: Eukaryota > Viridiplantae > Streptophyta > Magnoliopsida > Poales > Poaceae > Dactylis > Dactylis glomerata. The sequence goes on along the minus strand of QXEO01001880.1, from coordinate 596 downwards.
ATTCCAAGAGGGAGATCTAGTGCTCCGGCTAAAGCAAGGCACAGCAGGCCGGCATAAGCTAACTCCTCCGTGGGAGGGGCCATTCATTGTGAGCAGAGCCCTGCACAATGATGCCTATTATCTTATAGATGCGCAGGCCCCCAAGAAGGACAAGGTGGGCAGGTCCGGAGAAGAAACCAAGCGACCATGGAACATAGCCCTACTCCGTCCCTTTTACTCCTAAGCAGCATAATGTATGTATTTCCATTTTTGCTTTGTGTGCCGGCGCTTTATGCCGGCACAAGACTAATAACGGAAATGTCGGCATCCCGAAGAGATCAGGCACTGCCTCCGGAATATATTGTTGTTTAAATTCAATCTTTTGTTTATGTGCCGGCTGGCTTGATGTGAATGTTTCTTATGTCGGCCTAGTAATGTGTCGGCACCAAAGGCCGCTGTTTGACTTAGCTGCTGTCCGGAATCCGGCTTCATGGCTAGCAAGAGTAGATGCCGGAGATTGTCTACACATGGAAAACGGCTAAGGAAATATAAAGCAAGCAAACCGACATTTATGATATTGCCAAAGTTAAAACTTGAAATGTCGGATGATTTGAAGT